>JAQQZZ010147144.1:0-11324 GCA_030265115.1 Mopalia vespertina | reverse complement strand
TTCAAGCCCCCCCCCCCCCCCCCCCCACACACACACACACTTCTCTAGATACTATAGACCGCCTCGAAGATGCTATGTTCCAGTTCGCAAAATATCAAAAAAGACATTAACAGAAGTTGGGATGGTGTCACGCGCCTAATCCATGGTTACGTGACGTCATATGGACTATTTCAATTTATACTCAATAATTTGTATGAAGTTTGCTCCATCCGATTTAATGACTATAACCAACAAAAATTAAAAAAAAATAGTTAAAAATAATTTATATTTTCTTAAGCAAAGCTATTTTAGGCATGTCCATCATAAAAGACAAAACGTGAAATTTTAATTCAAGGCAAGGGTTATATTAAACCTGACCCTAACACTAATCCACACTTAACCTTTAACCCTAAGTTAATTCTTGACCTAAACATAACCTTTACTCTGACTGTAAAAATGGCGTCAGACTGACGTCACAGTGATGCTATTAAACAATTTGATAATTTAATCACCCAGTGGCGGTAAACTATAACCGGTTACATCTTACGTACCCAATCCAAAGTTAAAGAACACGTCGACGTTATTTGTATCGGATAGTTCCCAATGGTAGCCTCTTCGAGCATATTGGAACCGTCTTCCTGCATGAGGCAAGGCGGAAAAGAAGATCGTCGTTTCAAGTCTCTCTTCACTTCAACCTTGTCTTCACAGACGTAACAACCGGAGTTAACCAGTCAACAACAGTTCCGAATGACGCCTCTTTACTACACCTACTCAGAAGGGAGTTTTCGTTAGCAAAGTAAGCGGCGGTCTAAACACAGGATGGTAATCAGGCTACATGTACATACACACGCACAATAGTCCTGACATCATCACAGATACATTAATTGACAGTGGCGTTGCGCTTTTTAATTTCCTACAGACGTGGATTTCAAACGGACTTCTAGCTGGCTGTTTGCTTCTACAACAGTCCAATGGAATGTTTGTCACGTTTTGAAGCCAATTGTGGCAAGGGTGAAAAGATATAAATCAGGTCTTATGCATATTGACGAAAAATCGGGGCAAAGCCTTGGTCATTCAAACAGTGGATTCAGCTTGGATTTAGAGAGGGTTACTCTGCAGAGGGGGAGCTTACTCCAGATTGATCTACTTTTGCTGGAACAGGCTCACTTTGCGAAACCTCGCGAGATTCTCGCGCCTGTGGTACGGTCAGCCGTGTTAGATGTATGAATATATATATGCATTTAAAGCGCAGATTTTATTCGCCGAAAACCTATTTACCGCCGTATGCACACTACCCACACACTTAAATAAACCGGGTGAATTTCATATGACTATAGAATTTGCAAATTTAGTGCTTGAATTAACTGTTCGCTAATAAATCTCTACCCAACGCGGACTATGTTTAACAGTTGTTAAAAAAGCATCTCCTAATAGCACCGATCCCATATACATTCGAGGACTTCAGAATGAGAACAGTTCATGGTCCCATCGGATCTGACATCGAATGTTTTAGTTCAAAAACATGTTTACAATGACTTGAAATTGTCAAAAAAGAAAATCGCCATCCATCTAAAAGAAATAAGAGCTGGAAACAAATGAACATTTTTTTATTTATAAATATTCCACGTAATCTCTTATTTATGCAAGACTAAAATAAAGTGAATACTAATATAATTTTAAGAATCTTGAAGTGCTTTTCTATCTAAATATACATGTTGTTAATATACTCTTCTTTTGTAAATAACCGCAAAATCCGCAGGTCGATTCGCATTAAACCATTATTTACTTTAAAAGTATGAATGAGTTTTCTGGCTTTTACAAAGTGAATATTAACGGTATTTTCGTTATTTTTGGAAAACGCTTTCTTTGTTGGAACTGATTCTAGTTTAGAACTTTTTGCAGGTTGAAACCCGTCCGGGAATCGAACCCACGACCCTCAGAGTTAGGCACCGAGTCGCCAGCAGTAAATGCCGGCCATCTAGGCCACTCAGCCACTCTGTCTCCTGAACTAGAATCTGTTGAAACTAAGAAAGTGATATCCCAAAATAACGAAAATACTGTTTATTAGTACTGTTAATTGTTAACCCATTGACATGGTATATTGATCAGCTGTATAGCCTGTCACGCCTTATGTAAATTGGTCCATATGGGAACGTCATAAGTGGTTTTAAAATCAAATCTGTCATCAAGTTCATCAATTAAGATTTTAATCTGTTATTTATTCTCCTGCACGAGCGAATGGATAACGTAGATTAATGTCATAAAAACGTTTGGTATTAGCTTTTTAAAATTAATTATTAAATAATTAAACGGATATATCAATCAATGTAATTAAAGTTGATGAAATTTAATTCTTTGATGTAGTTTTTAAAGACAGTTCGTGAAAAAACAACTTTAATTAAAGGGTTAAATAACAACGGTGGCCTCAGATGGCTTGAATGCGGTAATAGTTTCGATGTGCCGGATTTCAAATGCATGAGGATAAGATAAAAAAAACCAAGATTACAAAAATGTTTAAATTAATTCAACAGGAGAAACCACATGGATTTCAGGGTCCCAAAAGTCGTTTTCCTGTCATCAAAAATCTATTTTTTGTCTTCTTCATTTAAATATATATTTTATTTAAATTTGAAATTTGCCCGTCTACCAGCCATAGTAGAATACGCAGAGGATTCAAGGGCAGAACTGACAGTATTATAGAAATTACATATTTATATAAGCTGAAAAGTTATTCTCTTTAAAAAAGAAAAGAAAAGAAAGTTCTCAACACAACCCTGACTTGTATTGATTTATTCATTAGAATCATCTGATGTATCTTGGTGTGTTTTCAACTTTTAAACTAACTACCATTTAGAAGTTCAAGCTAACAGCTTGCCAACGGTACTAGCATCAAACAGTTGAAAATGTGGGTTTTTTGACATGCAGCCTGCTTGGCAAGCTTGGTATCGGTGATATATATGTTTATACATAAAACAAATATATCGATTCCTTGACAAGCAGTTTTAACTATCAGATTTAAAACGATGCTAGCAACCAAAAGTTGAAAATCGAGATTGATTGAAAAGTAATAATTCAAGCAATTATAATTTTATGATACGGTTCGTATCTAAAAGTTGAAAATGCGGATTGATTCACACACAAAATTCAAGCTATTAACGATGATATCATCCAAATGTATCATCCAAGCCATTAGCTTTATATTGTTGTTAGGATATCGAAAAGTTGCGAATCTAGATGCATTGACAAGCACCTCCCAATCTTTTAGCATGATAGTGATTGCGGATATTGCTTCATTGCCATGCACGATCCAAACTATTAGCTGGATAGCGGTGTATCATATCGAAATATAGCTTGACATTGATTACGAATATTGATTCATTGACAAGCACAACCCATGGTATTAGGTTGATAGTGGTGTTAGTATTTGTAAATGTTTCGAATCTTGATTCATTGACAAGCAACCCCAAAGCTGTTAGTATATGTAGTTTAGTATATCCCAAAGTTGCGAGTCTAGATTTATTGACAAGCAACTCCAAAGCTATTAGATGGATAGATGGATCAATCACCTATACCTTAGTGACATAGGGGGGCACTGCCTGTTATTTGAGTAACATAATTCTCTCCCTTTTTGACCACTGGTCAACCCCATTGACTTAAAGGGAGACAACTGTTTTTCGACCTAAACTTATTATTTGTATTGCATATTTTTAAAGACAACCATGTGTGTATTGCACTTGAAATCGAATAAGCATGCATAGCTGCTAATTAGCTAATTCAAAAAACTAAACCTTACAGCGGGAGACAGCTATGGATGTTAGGAAATTGTACGGTTGGTAGCAAAAGCGGCACTGTAAATAGAATCGGACTGCTGAAGTAATTAAGAATGACCGATTTAGAGTTGCTTAAACGGCGAGACAATAAATGAACGCTCAGGTAATGATAGGTCACGACTTAAGGTGTCCAGGTGTTACCTCAGACATAATAAAAGCTGATCTAGGTCAAAGTACAAAAGAAAAAATGAAAAAAAATAAATAAATAAATTGACCCGGATTTAGACAATAAAGTAGAACAGAATTCCACAAATTACTTTTAACGGGAGTCTCATCAACGAAAATAGCCAGACATTAATACATTTGCAATATATTGTTTGTTTGTTTCACTGGGACTTAGCGTCGTTATAAAGGGTATTTCAATTATATGACGACGAATTTTACACATATCATTCAACCATACTTAAATACGGTGAAAACTAGTTAACTTTGTTTAGTTTCCACCTGAACAAAAATTCACATGTGGTTAGATTTTCATGGGGGCATCCAAGTTTGGCCAAACCTCTCCTGTACGAGGAGGTGAGAATGTACATGAAAGTTAACGTTAAAATTCTCACTTCTTCGTAGAGTTTATTACGACATGTGTTATAATGTACGGTATTTTCGGGTAGCATCTAAACAAATTTAACTTGTATGAGTTTAATAAACATAATCTAATTTTTTTAGAGCACTCCCTTGTAATATTTCTCCCTCACCCTCTAAATACTTAAGTATACCACTAGATTTGGTTTTGTTTTTAAATTGGGGTTTTACGTGATACACTTCTCATTCAGTCTTTGTTAAATATAGGGAATAACCTGGAGGAAATATATATATATAAACCAAAAGGACCAACTGGTTATAATGTGACACTTTCCCCTGTTACTATAGTTACAATCATTCGCCTTAACTGATATGTTCATAAGGTAATTTATATTTCTTCAAAATGCCCGTTTGTGTTTTGATTCATTCTAAACCAGTGCCGAATATCTTGTTTGCTATATATACACATATTTTTCACATATTTTCTTGTATATTATATTATGTTATGGATAGTATACCTTCTCTCGAGATGTCTGTGGGTTACCCATTACAACTCGAGATTAAGATCAAACTGGTTAACGGCAAATTGGCTGAACCTCACTAGAGTCTCGTTATTCTGGTATCACCACTACGTTAGGCCGGCAAAATTATTTTATTATTCATTTATTTTTATTAAAACTTTAATACATACACTTGGTCCATATACATGTTTAACAGCTACATATACTTGTATTTGTATGCACTAGCATAACACAGTATGCCATTTTATTGGCATGAATTAATGAGTTAACATGAATATCAGAACGAAATACAATTGTTAACGCCTGATCGTTACTCGAATGATACCTTTTTTACGAAAGATTTCAACGAAGGAGCGGTCGCCTTTTAACACAAACATACCGCTTGCACTACATCGGTAGTTGAAATGCATAAGCCATCTGAATGCGTTATTATACAGGACTCGCATCTTGTCAAAACACTTTTGGTATATATACAATCCACATGGAACAAGACTATATTTTTTAGCAATATGCTTTGAAAAATATCTTTTTTACTGACAGTGAGCAGTAGCTAAACTTTCTAATTATCATATTTACCGGTATACATAGCACCCTTCTTTGCTCATCTATATCATCATTATCGCTAAGACTACTGGTTATGACATGCCCTAGATAAACATACTTGTGTACATAGACCAAGTTTTCTTTACATAGTTTAACAGGCGGAGGTGAAAACGTTTCACACCAATTGGGAGCAAATACTAAGCACACAGTCTTTTTATAATTGTATACAATATCATGAGACAGCATACAATAAATGGTTTATACAGTGACTACCAATGTCGCACCCAACACAGGCGTTAGTGAGTTTATGTATGAATATGCACCAAAATCGTGTGTTTTGTTCGCCGCAAGCCTATTTACCGCCATATGTACGCTATCCACAAACCTAAAGAAATTCCCATGCATTTAAAAGACTCAAATTTAATTTTAGAGTTTATTATGTTCCTATCCCAAAACAGATATAATTGTGAAATGTCTACACGCCTCGGACTATGTTTGTCTGTTTATCTGTCATCAGTTGAAGGAAGAATTTGCACGATTTCACAATGATCTCTAACTGAATGACCAGAAAAGGATATACTGTATGTTTAATTCTTTTTATTGTTTTGTTAGCAATACGTCTTCCTCGTCCTTGATTGTCAATTAAAGCAGTTTAGATCCCCCCATACAACTTTAAAAAACTGACCGCTATACGTATTCCGTATAAACCTTATATGCCCATGCTTGCTATTCGCTACAATGCTGTTTGACGCGTGCTTATACTTGCACTGTATTACATAAGGATGTAGAATGAGTCAGCCAATGCTTCCCTGTCTAAAAAACTTGAAAAAGAGAAAAACTATTTAAAAAATACCCTAATTACATTATTAAAATGTATCGTTTAGCGCTATTTTTAGCGGGTCTGCACTCTTTGAATTTTTAATATTTCCGCATATGCATCCAGCAATTATTTTATAAAATTACTCCAGACCACGTTTTCAACGGTAATAACATCTGAAGTACTTGGTGTATGGTTTTGTTTGTTTGTTTGATTGGGGATTATCGTCGTACCCAATGGTGTTTCGCTTATATGACGACGGATTGTCCACTTCAGACTGCCTTACTTAAATACGGTGGATAAATGGGAGGACAACTCGTAAAAAGCATCCCCACGATTGCCGGAGCCACATCGTTCAATGATATATCCGAGGACAACAGACGGACTCGGACGTGTGAGCGGTACTTTAAAGTATAGACTCAGTAGGCAGACCTGCTAACCACTGTAACACGACCGTGGGCCTGGTGCCTATGGAGATGTGTGACTCGGTTTAATTTGAAAAAACAAAGACACCACGTTTAGCTGACTGTCTCGCAAGCATTATCCCAAACTTATTATAGCATTGTTCACGTTTGTTATCTTTTTATGAATCTAGCGTTGAGCGAGTAAAATGGCGGTCAGTTTTATATAGAAATCATGTCTTTTATTAATACCACATGAAGTATATGCGTTTATATTTATCCTCTCGACATAATTATAAAGCCAATATACGCCCACAATTTTGCCTGCGGTCTTTTATCTCTATAATATTAACATTGATTTTCTTTTCTCAGTCTCCTGCATATATTAAAAAGAGTAAAGGACTCAGCGACATCCTTGTTTCAGACCAGAAAACTGTGACTAATCTGAATCCGAAATAAAGTACACATACCATAGATTCATTTCCCAATATCAGCTTAAACGAATAGAATTAATGTTTCAAGTTTAATTTGTTTTTTATTACTACTCCTACAAACTTCTTAAAATCGTCAATCATTATAAAAGGTCTGATTTTGAATCAAATGAAGCTTGCAAAATATCTGACGATTAGAGCTAATCATGCAATGCGAAGCTTAACGTGACATGGTCGCATAAATATAATATATCGCTTCAAGAGTATAATCATAACCAACCGCCTTCGGCCCGCGGCTTAGTGGCTAGGGTGTGCGCTTACTAATCCTACTCCAATGTACCGTTCACGGGATCGAGTCCATCTGTACACCATCAGGTATACGAGTGAGTCACACGATGTAGCTCTGGCAATCGCGGGGGTGGTTTTTACGAGTTTTCCTCTCGGTTTTCCACCGTAATTAGACATTCCGTCGTCATATAACTGAAATACCATCAAGTACGACGTTCAACCACAATCAAACAAAAAAACAAACAAACATAAAAGCAAACAAACAAATCTAATGAAACGAGGGCCCGCCGCCTTGGCTCAGTGTTGGCGTGCCGTACTACTGATCTTCATTCGATGTACCGCTCACAGGTTCGAGTCCCAAGGTGTGTGAGAGGGTCACCAGGGAGGACTTTTGCCATGGCTGGGGTGGTTTTTACGAAATTTCTTCCAACTTTTTAAGTGTATTTAGGTGAGACAGAATGAGAAGTGTTTACAACCCTACGTCATGTTTGTAAAATACCCTTGAGCACGACGTCAAACAACAATGAAACAAACAAACAAATAAAAAAACAAACAAACAAACAAACAAACAAACAATCAATCCAAAACACTGATTTTTTCCACAAAGACAATACTTTTATGAACATTTGGGCCCACACTGTGAAAAAAATTCGTTAACACACGGCCGTGGCTTAGTGGATAGCGTGCGCGCTTACTAATCTTTCTTCGATGTACCGTTCACGGGATTGAGTCCGTCAGTCGACCGTCAGGTATACGAGTGAGTCACATGATGTGGTTCCGGCATGAGTTTGCCACCGTTATTAGGCAAGGAACATGCAGTGTGAAGTGGACAATGCTTTGTAATAATAAGTGAAATACCCTTGAGTAATACGTAAAACCCCAATCAAACAAACATACCTGCTAATGGTAGATCCAGTAAATACGGTCTTTAATTTACTGCATTGGTAGGTAGTGTGATATTCTAAGGATCAATGTTTTTGATTTTATACGCAGTGGAATTAATATAAGCGCCATTATTACTGTCACGTGCCGATGTAACCAAGATGTCACGTGGAAAAAACAATGTGACGAGCCCCACGCAGAGGTGAATGTACGCTTGGCATTTGACTCGGATAGAGAGACCTGTTAAATCCATACCTTGATATAGCTCCATAATCCTGTCAGTGTTAATCAAGCCTCACACTGATCAATACAACGGTGTGTATTATATTGGATTAATGAACTATAATTAATTGCTTCTCGAAGTAATTATCGTACGTACGCAGTTGTTGGCAACTGTCGTCATCCGTGAACGCCCATCAATAAGACAGCCAAACCTAATCTGTAGGCCTTGGCAATGACCTTGCCAAAGATCAGCACAACTACAACAACATCGACTTACAAGGTGTGGCTATGTCATTTAGTCGCAAATCTAGCTTATCAAATATACGCGTTAATTTCCGATATGACTCCCTCCGAATTGATTTATATTTATTGACGGAGCTTACAAATATAACCAGATACCATACTAGTAAAGGAAAGTTTACTTGACAAAAAAAAAAAAAAAATAAATAAAAAACCGGACGTGTTTCAACCTGCCAAATTGTCTAGAACTAGAATATGTTCAAACTAAGAAAGCGTTATCCCAAAATAACGAAAACGCTGTAAATATTCAATTTCTAAAAAGACACGAAAAAATCATTCAGTTCGAGCTTTAGTTTATTAAGTACAACCCACGTATACCATTCAGTACATCAATGTTAAAAATTAAGCACACATGTTCGCTTGTCAAATGACATCAGTGAAATTCAACCCGAAATAAACCCAATTTTTGAACATACTGGGTTGATTACAATATTATTGTTCGTTCCGCTAGCCTTTGCAAAAAAAGGCTTGCTTCAATTTGAGGCAAACACAATGTCGCCTGTTTGCTAATACACTTTTCATTGTCAATTATTTTGTCCCTTGATTAGAAAGATCATGCAGGTATATTGTTCTGTGGTTGAGATAGTAACATATTTATAAACCTAGTAAAGTGCATATTTGACCGGAAGCTATTTGGTTTCCTTTAAGTCAGCCGCGGGACATGGCCTAATTGTCAACTTGACCAACTTAGAGAGAACTAGACCAGCGAGCGATTGAGTGATAGACCGCGTCTAGACTTGAACTATAACTGCATCGATTGTATTGATTCATTCCTAAATTCTTTCAAAATAATAGAACGTTTCGTTATGAGGCACAACATGAAAGTACAAATCATATACATATTTCACGATTTCTGTATATATATATTTTGAATAAATGAAGAGAGAAAAATTTGCTTGCTTCCACCGGGATTTGAACCCGAGACCTTTGGGTTACAGGCCCAACAATCTACCGACTGAGCTACAGAGTATATATAAATATATATATATACATTTTTCTCACTTCATTTATTCAAAATATATATTTAGCCACTGGCTTAATACATGTATATTTTTAAGAAAACTCGACTTGCTATAGCCAGAGACCCGAACAAGAATCTCAGTAGAGCTACATTATAACTATTTTTATATCTTAGGTATAGCCTCTATTGTAGTGGTTAGAATCACTGTTTATGACCCTTTAGATTAAATTTATAAAACTTATTGTGCCTCTTTATAGTGTAAATCTTTTGAACGTCTGAATAGCAATTTGTAAGTCCTGTTAAAGCTGATGTTCAAGTTAATTTTACAATTCCTGATTTCGTTTGATTTTGTTTGATTGGGGTTTTATGACGTACATATTTTACTCATATGACGACGTGCCAACCAATAGGCGAAGGAAACCACCCCGGTCTTTATGTTGGGCTGTATAGATGTCCCCATTTGGAGGAGTATACGACAAATGGGGGCATTCATTTACAGTCTGGTTGTAAATGAATGTCCCCATTTGTCGTATACTCCTCCAAATGGGGACATTCAATTACAACCAGACTATTCTTTATTAACTTTAAAATTAAAACAACCACAAATATGTATGTGGTGGATTGGTGTAATGCGTGAAAGTGTAGATTTATTGATTGACTGACTGATTGGGGTTTGACGCCGCACTTAAACTTATTTCACTCACGAGAATGGGTGAAACAAACCACCCTCAACAACACTGGCAACAAACAAAGACAAGACCGGAGAAAAACAGAACAATCACAGGACGCAATACATAAGTACGACATCGTATTTCTTAAGTGTTTGTCAACATTTTGAACAAATGTAGTTTAAACATATACGTTTTTTTAAAACGAGTTTCATTTGAGGGAGCTTTGATGCCCCAAATAGTTTATGTCCTTAGCCTAAATGGAATTCGATTGGTCCACCCTTAAAGTGGCTGAATTGCGGAAATTGGGGACATTTTCTTGGAATCAAATGTTATTAAATTTAAAACATAACATATTAAGGGCTTTTATGTTACGTATGAAGTGTAAACTCTTTACCCTAAACCTTATCCTTATCCAATCACAAACACGGATTATCTGTCAACACGTATTTTCTCAGAAATCAATAAGCTTAGCTGACGATTGCTACACTACAAAGTTATTTACTCGAAGTATGTAAGCTCGTGTGAAAATCAAAATGAGTGCATAGTCGAGCAGGTCTTAGCCCCCAATAAACTACAACTAAACGCTCTCTATATACAAACCTACCATTACAAGGTAGAATAAACGTCAATTTGTTATTAAATGCTTTGATTTGTGGAATGTACTCAACTCTGGCATTATTCCATGATAAAATATCGATCAGACAACCCTGAAAAGGGCTTCTAAAAGCCATACAGTCGTTAAATATTGGATTTTAAAAACTTGTTTGATTGGGATTGGATTCAGACCTAAAGGTTATTTCACTCACACGACGAAGCGCCAGTCCGACATGGGTGAAAGAAACCAACTCGAGCCGACTGACAAAACACAAGGACACTCACACGACGAAGCGCCAGTCCGACATGGTTAAAGGAAACCACATCGAGCCGACTGGCAAAACACAAGGACACTCACACGA
>JAQQZZ010147133.1:0-12785 GCA_030265115.1 Mopalia vespertina | reverse complement strand
CCTATCCAAACCACTGGCGTCAGAATCCTATCAACCCTGGATAATTAGGGAAACCTCTTAGCGCCGGTTTATAAGATTTACTATTTTTATGGAATTAAACCATAAAACAGACCGAACAAAGATGACATTTTCCTTTCCGTTAATCACTTTTATCCAATTCATCTATTACTATTATAACACATGTTTTTTGCCTCTTTTCTTTATAGAAACAAAATTAAATTTTCTTCCCCTACTCTTGTGTTAAAGTGACTTTGAAATGAAATCAGTGAACCCTATTCTTTGTACAAAACTGCATGTTATCTGTGCTTATAAATGTGTGAACAATAATTTTGCATTATTTGGGCGAAACCACCGATGCCTAAGCATTAGATTATGATTCCCATTAATCTCATATATTAGTCATTTTAAATATACATTATCGAGGGGAAAAGTAATTAATATCCTACAGTCTAAACATAAACAGTGGTAATTATTTCTTTCTTAATTAAACCCAACAGCCATCATTAAGTTTCAGCCAGTAAAAAAAAATGACAGAGAAAAAGTTTGTATAAATATCTGAGATTGTATCAAGGGGAAAACTCAACGCCCATAAAAAAGAAAATCATTTTGTTGTATTATGTGGGAATGTTAGCTTAAAAACCATAGTTTTGTTACAGACCGAAAAATCCTATCAGTCGTGTGTTTGCATTCGGTCAACGAAAAATTTAAAACTCTAGTACATAGGTTGTGAAAACAAACTGCAATTATGTACGTGGTTGTGTATATGAAAAAACATTGAAAGTGAAATGTAAAACTGTATGTTAAAAGTGAAATGTATAACTGTATATTAAAAAAGTAAAATGTGAAAATAAATAAATACAATAATAAAAAAGAAGGAAATGTTCATACTTCTGTACGTAGTTTGTGAAATACGAAAATCTTTATGTTATAGCTTGTGGGCAAAAATAAACATGATCAAAGTTTGGACATTAGTTTTTGAAACTTTAAATATAAAAATTGATTTTCTATATATATGCATGAGCTATAAATGTAAAACAAAATAACAGCATTATAGTTTTGTTTATTAGTTTGTGAAAATTTAAATTGAAAACTTATATCCATTATCTATTTAAGAGCAATGTCATCTTTCATATGATTAAGAATCCAAATGCTTTTAAAAAGCTGTAGGTTTGGTGGAATTACAACACTATAATATGCACTTCTCTACCCCCTTTTAACATATTAACAGGTGAGAAAAGTATTCATGCTGAAGATATGTACATTTGTAAACAAAATTGCAATCACTTTAATGCAGCAATATTAAGACAATTACACGCTATGTCATACTGAATATTAAATATCAGTCCCCAGGATGGACGTTTTCTAGCTTCTTTGACAAAGGCTGGTGTGGTTTTATGTTT
Organism: Mopalia vespertina; assembly: GCA_030265115.1. Lineage (NCBI taxonomy): Eukaryota > Metazoa > Mollusca > Polyplacophora > Chitonida > Mopaliidae > Mopalia > Mopalia vespertina. The sequence continues at coordinate 11,385 of JAQQZZ010147133.1, read as the reverse complement.
TTTCTCAGCCGGAGGGAAATGGTCTAAAAATAAAAGTTTGAAAATTGCGTGTATGGGCTGGTCTAGGTCACATCAAGTTCTCAGGCGATTTTAATAAAAAAAAATGTTCAGGTATTTTGTTTTTTGTTTGTTCAACGCCTTGGCATGAAACCGCAAAATGAAACTGTTAAATGCTGAACATGGACAATTAATAAAGCATACACTTGTTTAATAGACAGACAAGTGCACTTAGTTTTAAACATCTGTTATATTTGAGTTTGTTTTATTTTAGTTCTGGTACTTTAAATGTAAAATGAATAAGTGCCACGGGAATTTTAAGACCCAAGGAATTGTATAATCATTTGAGGCCTGGCGTGTACAAAATTATATATCTAAGCCATAAAATGTGTTAAATGAAAATGTACTATTTTTATTGCCGCTAAGCCTTATGTTTTAATCATGAAAAATTGTTTACTTAAACTTTGAAGAATGGTCAAGTAATTTAAAAAAAACCAAACAACTTTCCACTTACATTAATTAAGAAAGTGAATATTTTGTTAACCAAAATATTACAACTGCAAATTTGCTTAGCTGGCGATAAAGGTTACTGATGCGTATCATCAAAATCGATGACCTTCCGTTGTATTTTTTTTTTTTAATTTCAAACTATCCTAGGTGGAAAAAAAAATGTTTAATCGTCTTTATAAATTTAGAAACATGACTCATGCTGGTGTCCTCGAGTGCTTATTAAACTGGTATTAATTAAATGATTTGCATCGATTATAAGTTTTTTAAAACCTGATCGATTTGGCCTTATGCACATCTCCACAAACTGACTTCTTCTAAAAATGAAAGCAGAATTTTAAAAATAAACTCCATTGGACGATCCTCTCTCACCTGTCTAATCATATTAGAAAAAGAAGAAACCCATATGTGCCCAGGAAACCCCACACCCACCTTCGTTACTTTTCCCAGGGGTCAAATTACTGACATAGTTGAATTCTATGTAATGACCAGTGCTTGTATTCATCCTATGTCTGAACAACGGAATTGTAGGAGGGAAACTAGGAAAAGCTTTAGGACACTTCCATGCTTTGAATAGTTCCTCAACCTTAAGTTATCTATGTAACTGCTTACCTCCGTATCAACAACATCCAGTCCAACGCCATTGCCTGGATTTAGAGACAGTAAAATATCCCCAATAAAAGTCTGTAAACGAAACAAAACATTGCAAGATGAACGATTTTAAATTCTAAGCAAGTTACAGAGACATTGAGTGCTGTATTGATATGTTTTACAATTCAGCTATTGCTAGCTGGGCTATATTCTTAAGAGTTAGGAACACTTAGAACCAACACTAACCAGGAAGAGCAGAAGCAGTTCCTCATTTTTGTCGTTGTAATATTTGTTTGACATTCGGTAAAATACCTGATTTGGGAACAAATTTCTTTTGTTTTTATTGCAGCTTAGCAAGTGCTCATTAACATTGAGTATAAAATGTTAAATTAATGGCAAGACAGAAAAAGGGTACTGAAAAAGTCAACAGAGATAAAATATGTGTTGAGCCTTTTTTTAAAACAAATTTAGGATAAGTAAACTTAAAATTATTAAACACCTCTTGTTTTGTCTGCTGACACGCTATGTGTGGTGTTCGTGTGTTTAAACGCCAACAAATCAAGCATATAATAATCTGCATGCACACTTGCACTTATTGTATTGACCTATGCATGTACAAAACATATATCTTCAAGGCAGTAACACAGTAATTAATATCCAGGGTTATGCCCCATTACTTTAATATGTTATCAATTTCCGCTAGGTGGCCTGGAGATGTCATGACAAGGGCAAAGCACCCTCGATACCTGTATTACCTGTGTTGTTTTATATAAGGATAACATTTTTGTATAGCAATTAAACGCGATAGTCCTTGAAAAACGATTACATCAGATCTGATAATTCGGGGTAATTGGTTTTACATAATCTTGTCATTATACTGATAGTGGTTTCTTCCTGTCTCTCATAGTAGAGTGAGCGATGTGTATCTCTAATATATACAATGTATGTAGCCAAACGCATTAACTTGTGTAACATGTTGTCAATGGTTTAATGGCGCTTTATTGTCATGGTGTTATTCTCCTTGAATGAAGCAATTTGACTTTGTCCTGATCTACGAAACGTAAAATTGCGTTGCCTGTAAAAGAGACTGTTAGCCCGTAAATCCAGGTGACTCTATTAAACAACCTTTCGCAGTATCTTTCATTTAAAGATCGTTTCTTTGAAAATTAATCATTTGTCAACAGATTTTAAACCTAGGTCATGGTGACTGAAATTGGGCTTTTTAGTATCAAAATCCCAGACTAATTACCAATGGCGAAGCTAACGTCCGAAGCACTTCAAGAAAACACGTATTAGTTATGTAAAATATATATGTCTACAGAATACAACAACGAATTACACTCAATAAACTCAATAAAATTCAAACATACGTAGTAGCATCCTTTCTCAAAGCGGGCCTTGAGTTCCTGCAGAATTCTATCCCCATCGAGTACATCCAAATTGGTTAAATCATCGGCTGTTCCTGGGACGGTGAGCCCGATCTCCTTTGGGTCACCATCGCCATCTATAGTGTCATATATCTGCATTATCCACACCGGTTTTCTCGGCTCTTACCTGCTGAGATCAAATAATGAAAGTTAAAAAAACTGAATAATACAAAATATATATATTTAAGACTTACATGTTTCCTGATGTGATATAATAATCTTCAAGTGTATCAAACCAGATTTGAAGAAAAACGACGAATAGTAAAATACCAAGGAGTATATTTCCGAAAACATGAATATAATTTATTTACAAAACATAACTTTTTTATGTCACAAAATAACAAAAATAACGGAGGCACAATATCAACATGTTCCAGACCTAAGCCATCCACTCAAAGCAGTTCGCCGGTAAGTAGTCTTGTTCAACGGTAAAATTGATTATCAAATGAACCAGAAAACAGTCCATAAAACGCGGAGCCGTGCCTGTTGAACTGAAGAAATGTTGTGGTAAACAACTTCTTTTATAGGCAAATCCTAATTCCAGGATAGTGTTGAAATGTAACAAAGAAACTTCCTGAATATGTTCGACAAGCAGCGCAACGTTGACCGCCGATTTATTCAAAAATGAAACATTTTATGACTCCATTCATAAAATTAAACCAAATGTATACAAGGAATGATAGAAGATCATACTGTAAAATTAAGCACATTCGACTGCCATCGTCTGTTCAGGACGAGCCGTAAAGCACGTTTGCTATAGATTCAGTCAAGTGTGAAATCTAGTCGGCGTTAAAGTCATGGCCGATACAGACACCGGTAGATTTCTTATTATAGCTCAGTAACGAAATTAAAACTTTTTGCAAATGTTTTTTTTTTTGTAATTGTGATGAGTGTATCCAACTGATATGTCTAGTAAACGTCACAGCCTGATTTATCGATAAAGTAAAAATAAATTCTTCTTGGTGCGATACGCGATTCGTATTTATATCTTCAATTTGTTTCTAGGCATATGTAGTTGAATTAAGTATAAGAATAAATGAGTAATTCATTTGTTAAAACTATAAGATAAAAAAGAGATATTATCGGCTTACATTGCCATGGCGTATACGTTAGTTTTACTCTTAACATTTCAGTAGAATTGAGGTGTGTATAAAAATACCACATCAGCAGCGTTTGTCACCCCCATGAATGTATATAGATTGACAAAACCCAAGGCGAGTGAAACAAAGTATTTTTTCTCCCCTTTGTCAGCCAATACATAATATCAGATGAGAGCCATTTGTAAGTGTCCTTCAACTAAGGTTTTTTGTGAGAAGGACACAAATATAAACGTACGTCTTTTCATTGGAGAACAAATAAGACAAAAGTTAATTAGACAAATGGCCGCCAACCGACATGACGTGGACAGTTCCCCGTGACAGTATGTTTTGTGATGTAGCTTCGGCGTAACACAAGGTTAACTTTTGTGATAGTTCTTAAAAACAATATATGTCAATGCATCGGTCAGAAATGCTTCGGACATTTTAGTTTTTCTATGGCGTTCTTAATAACACAGATTATAAACTTTGAAAAGATTATGCTGCGCAATAAAAAGCAAAGCCTTCATCAGTTTACGACTTGGATTTCATTTTCATTTTCATTATGAAATGCCAGCAAGAACTTGTATATATTGAATAATCCCAGTACATTTTTTCTTGATAGGCATATCATGGAAACCCCGAAGTTTAGTCGTATCGTGCAGTGTTAAGAGAAATTGGGTCATGAAAGATGTAAACTTTCACTGGTTCGGTGACAAAAACAAATGAAAAAAAATATTCATAAAAGAAAGACAAGTTTGCTTGCCACTACCAGGATTCAAACCCGAGTCTAGTGTTATCATGGTCAGCACTCTAACCGAATGAGCTACACAGGCTCAATCAGTATACAATCATTCATATTGGATTACATATATATTGGAATAATAATATATATATTGATTGAATTACAGACAGCATAAGTTATATAAATCATCATTATCACCACTAAGTGAGTATGTTAATATGTATTTGGCAGGCCACATCATAGAAAACAAATGTTTTTTTTAAACTTATAACTAGACAAAAAGAAGATAATGCAATTAGGTTTTGATAGAGATCTTTACACTTCTCTTCACGTAAGCTATTTTAATATATTTTCGAAGTTTGCCACCCACAGTTGTCACAGTATATCAATTACATCTCGGCAGCCCAGAGTCCGAGGTTTAAGCTCGCTTAGACGACTCATTTTTTACCCAAGGCTACCAGTGCCATATTTATTAATACACCTAATATTAGACGACATTCTATCAGAGGCCTGCCCCAGGCGTGCAAAGAACTGCTTAACAAGTTAAAATGAACACTAATAGATATTGCTGTCATTTCATTGGTTGGTAAGATGGTAATATAATCTGGTTCATTGCTCGTCTTAGACCCCAGGCTTACATAGGGTGGGTAGATACTGAGGGTACAGTTGCAAAAAAACTTTGTTACCTGGCCAGTTTTTCCTCACATGAGATTGGCTCGAGGGTTTCCGCCCAAAGCTCTGACGAATTATCACCACTCTGATGCAGACAGAAAACTTGCCCGAGTATATATGTCATTAGGTCCGTCTGTCTACGAACATGGTGTAATTGTTATATACACACACTACAATTGTATTTTTAACGAGACGGTCTCTTTGTATTAGCAGCATTACCTTGATTAAAAATTAAAAATTATAATTTATTTGAATTATGAATTGTTCTGTTTTAATTAGACTATATGTAAGGTGTTGTTTTGCTTTGTTTAACAATTAAACGATCACTATTAATTACAGAAAAGAGACATTGAACTAACAAGTTTATATTATTTATTCTAACAAGAACATATTAAAGGCATAAAATGCTCTACCAAATCCTTTTCGCACCGACGAAACAGTCCAGTTTTTGAGATGACTGATTGATTGTTTGTGTCTTTTAGAAAATGAATATTAACATTATTCTCGTTAATTTGGGAAAAATCTCGAAGAAAGTCATCTGAGACAGTATTTTGGGATAACACTTCTGATTTATTGATTTGAACAGAATCTAGTGCATACAATTTAAGGCCGGGTGGATGAATGGTCTAGATGGCCGGTGCCTAAGTCTGAGAGTCCTGGATTTGATTCCCGGACGGGTTTCAACATGCAAAATGTTCTGTTCAAACTAAGAAAGTGTTATTCCAAACATAACGAAATCACTATTTCAGATGATTTTTCGAGATTTTTTCTCTTCATCCGTGTGAAAAGAAGATGCTGAACACGTTTGTTATAAAAAAATTAATTGAAATCACAAAGCTGTGCTAGATATATGGTTAGTCTATGAAACTTCCACGGCTTATTAAAAATATTATTATTTATTATGGGTATGATAAAAAGAATTGGACAATGAATTTTGAATAATCTGTGTATTGGTGCCTTAGAAAAGAAAAAAGTATCATGCCTCTAGAATAATCGTCCACATTTTGCATTCGCGAATATTATTTTTGTTGTATTTTGAAAGCAGGGCGTGCAGGTCTCGATTTATTTTGCTTGACTACCGGAAACCTCTTTCAAACTCTGTCCCTAGGTTTTAAATACAGATCTTTCCGAATTGTAATTTATGTAGCTGTTGGGTGCAGCATTAGAATAGGATCTTATCAACTTTCCGTTTATGCTAAACCGAGAAAGATAGTTTGGGTTGCCAAGATATGGGTAAATTGTGTGAAATAACAAAGACCACATGACGTCACTTACAGGCCCCATGGTCTGTTTTATTATTTTGTTTTGGAAGTTTTCCAGTGACAAGAGTACCAGTATTCACCATCCTTAGAAGTAACATGCAAAGGAGACTGAACACAAGGCTTTAATAAACGCCCACTGCAGAATGACCACTGGTAGTTCAATAGAGTCAAACTTATTCGAATATCTACCACGTACATTTTCTTACGATTAAAAGAGTCTGTTGTCTGGCCCAGCCGTATCGTTACCCCCAAAATCATTCTGATATCTACCACATACATGTTGTTACCCTGAACGGAGTCTGTTGTCTACCCCAGCTGTATTGTTAGGCCATATCTTATTTTTATATCTTCTTGTTTTATTATAAGATTGACTGACTTGGTATGGATTACAACTTCGTAATGTATTGAATACTACGTTTCTAAATCATTTCAGCTCGTTTTCAAGTATGAAAGTTTTTATACTTACATATATTAAGATGGAAAGACTTGGTACGGATAACAAGTTCTTAATTTATTGAATTATTTACTTTTTCCCCCTCATTCCAGTGATAGTTTTCAAGCATGGCACTTTTCATACTTGAAAACGATCTTTAGAATTAGACAGAAACTTAGTATTCAATAAAATACGAAGTTGTTATCCATTTAAAGTCTTTCCATTGTATGTGTACATCCGACTTCTAAATACAACTTACTCAAACTAAGTGGTAATTAAGGTAAAATGTTGCAGATTGTCTTGTACACCTTTCACGACATCAAGACTTCTAAGCCAACCATTATCACTGCACATAACGTGCCAAAATAAAAAATAAAAAAAAATAGAAACGACTTTTCGACTATTCAGCTATAAGTCAAATACAGAGTCAGTAATAGAAGATAGAGATAGTACCAATCAAAAACTAAAAGTCGATCTGCAGTATATTTAAAACACCTTTATGTTAGATATATATTCTTTTAATGTAGAGAAAACAAATTGTGCTTGACTTTACCTATTGTGGATCTTTATCTTTCTAGTCATATAACGATGGTTGTATGTTCATTAATTATCGAGAAATGTATGTTTGTTTGTTATCAACGACGAATGACAATGCCATGGTAATAATGTCTACACACTGACATACTAATACAATGGCCAGATGAAATGATAACGACAAAGCAAAGATAACAATGGGCTGGGTAATCTCATACCTTTAAAACTTACCCCATGTTTATACTGTTCAATTGTTATAAACGAAGACCTACACTGTCGTGGTAATAATGTACACAGATTGGAAATACTGTCACAATAGCTAGATGAAATGATGTCTAAAAAGCAAAGATAACAGAAGTCTGTGTATGACTTACATTTAGAGGAACCCATGGTGGTTATGCCGAAACTATCATCATCTTAACCCTTTGGTATGTGAGCGCTGTGCGTACACAATGATTAATTTTCGTCTAAAGATATCCCGTAAAAAACACTTGACGGCAGGAGATATCATAGTTTTAAGCTATTTATTGGAGATAATAAGTTTTCGGTGAACAAACAGAAAAGAAAGTTTTTGTTGCAAAGTCTCTGTTTTTCGTGGGAAGTAATTACATCTCAAGGATATATGGTTTTCTGAAGCAAAAAGCTTTAGGAAATTACTCCTATGATATATTGACAAAGCCATATATATGCAGTACAAACAATTGACAGATGTCGAAAATAAGATAAGTACTTTTTGTTTCATGCATTACTAAAAGTAAGTCATCTTAGTGTGAAATAACACCTGCTTGAACGAAATCATTAAATAGTAAACATTATTTTATTAACATGGTTTGCAAATAAGTATTAGAGTTTGACTGTTGAAATATTGTGATGAATGATGTCGTGCCTAGCTCCCTGGAATGTTCCTTGTTTTGCAAAGTTTCATAGTCTAGGGCCTCCAAATCAGGGCTGGACTTGATAATGGAAAATAACGATTGGAAGCAAGCTAGAACGAATGCTATCGAATTTTGGTTCGTAGTTTAATCACATGTAATATTTGCCCTACAAAATGATCACATATTTTCTATACCATGTAAGTGGCCGTTACCTTTTCTCAAGATCTCTGTAGGTTTTCTATAACAACTGGAGATTAAGATCTATTAAAAAAAGTATCGCTGGAAGTTTATCTAGAACATGAGATGATTCGTTTTTTCTTTGTTTTAGAAATATACATCTAGTATTGTTTCAGCATGGACTTCTACCAATATCTCAGGGGGAGGAATTTGTTTGACATGTTGCTGCAATAGTAGGTGCAGGGTTGATATCGACATTAAAAATAGCGTATTTATGTAACTTTATCGGGGTAATGTTTTAACCGATAAAATTTAAACGGATACTGTAGTCGAGCTAAAAAAAGTAAAAAAAAAACAAAACAAAAAACAACAAGAGTTTAATCTAGAAAGGTTCATTTTAAACCGATAATCGGAAGGGGCCCTCGGACCCCTGAAGACATTGTAGTCGCACCAAACAGGTTTTGGAGCCTAAATGTATGGAGATATTTATACATGCCTTCTTGCGGTTTTTGCAATAAATTCTCTCAATTCTAAAAATAAATTAAAGAGAGTTTTATTAGTATATTTCAATGAAGATAAGTAAACCACAAATACCAATATGTTCATTGGCACAATAGACTGATAGCAACGATAACGAATACGTCCATTCATCAGCCACCAAGTAAAACAGAAAGTAATTTTGCATCTTATTGTCTTCCCTTCAAGAAATATTAATGTCTTCAAATAGATTCTTTATTAATGTCTACTTTAAACTCTAAGTGTCGAATGTGACCTACCCATGAACATCCGGTACATGTGTCTGTATTTCCTCTTTTATTTGATGGAAAGTGTGATGTCAAGGGGACTTTTTTAGATTAACGATTTATTATTCCACACAAGTAGTATATCAAACTGCTTAATATCGTTTTTCTAACCAAAACGACTAAGAAATTTGGGGACCAACGAAAACCGGATTGGTAGGGTGTGAGTATGTCTTTGGCGTGTCTGATTGAAATAATATTAATTTAAAAATTAATATCTTTTTAACTGCAACAATGGTTTAAGTTTATAAAACAATTAAGGACAAAAACAACAAGCAGTAGACACGTCTATGTTTAGAAACGGTTATTTATAAACACCAGATTTGCACAGGTGAAATGGCTGGCTTCATTCGTCATCTAGAAAGACTTGTTAGCTTCTTACCAAAGTCGTGTCAAAAATTTGTTTTTCATTACTTTTGAGAGAGGCAAATGTCAACGATACTTCTAGGCGACGTATATCGAGTCTGCTATAAAAACTGGTTCCGGCGTTACAGTGGGCGTTCAGCCGACCTATTCCCATCTATCAGTTGTATTAAGGTAAATGCGCGTGACAGATAAGACAGCTTGAAGAGATAAATATGTTTTGTGAAACTATAGAGGAAACTTGCTAGACATTAATGGGCTGCTAATTCTAAGTACATGTATTTGAAAGTGGCTAGCATTAACATGGATAATTATGCGTATTGAAGGCTTTGGAAAGTAGATGAAATATGTATGCAATATAGAAAACCATACAAATAAATATCCAAGAAATGTGCAAAGGAAAGGACTATTTATTTTAATTAAATGTATTTGGAAGTGGCCAGCTGTAACATGCATAATTATACGTCTTGAGGGATTTGGGAACTAGTTGAAATATGCATGCAATATAGAAAACCATACTTATAAATATCCAAGAAATGTGCAATGAAAATTAAGTTGCTGTTAGGTTTAAAAGTTTAGACTCTTATAACATAATATAATCGTTGAGCTGAGGGACGAACAGTCGTGGAAGTAAAACAAAAATCTAGTGAATTTCGTGAACTTCATTGTGTTAGATAACACGATCAGGTTACTGAAATTGTAAATAGTAGCATCCATTCATCGTTTCGCCTAAAATACACGACACGCCCAAGTTTTGCACCGTGTAAGGCGTCCCCACTGTAAAACACAATACCCAACTTCAGAAATCCAGTCGGTGCTATTTGCGTAAATCCATTCATTCACACCTTGTCAATCGCCCCGGAAATCACATCTCAGTGCTTACAGTATTTTGTATCTATATTTGGCCAAAACAAATATGTTTTATGTTCTAATGACCTCGATTTAGTGTGTACCGTGATATCTATAAATGACCCAATTATGAATGCATTAGCATATATTTATTGGCCGCCGTCAAACCAATGTCAACTAATTATTCAGAGATTAGTCAAAGGCGTCTAATTTACATTTTAAATTGTAGGATTACAAAATAGGTCAATCGGATGTCCCTTGCCTTCATATAGCAAATCTAATTGTACTGAAAGCAAGAACGATAATCCATGTCTCCTGTCTTTCCTTAAAATATGCACATTAAAGATGGGTTCTCTATTTTATACATGTCTTAAATAGCTCCAATTAATGTGCCATCCGACAAACGCACGTATTTATAAGATAGTACAATCAAAGTAACCTTTTTGAGATATAACGCGTAAAGTATTGCCTTTAAATAACTAATACCTTCATTGTTGAAGCTATTGATTACTCCTTAATCTATTTTAGCGAACCTGGTTTATTTTGTAATTTTGTGTTGCCTACAGTGAAAACAGATGTGAGCAATCTCGACTAAAGCATTTGTGAAGCACGCTATGGTATCAATGCTAGAAGTCCAGAAACGGAACCGGAAACTAGATTGAGAAGCATGATTCGACATTATATTGTCGATGTGCATCCAGCATCCCAAATATTGCCGGTAACCCGGGCTTATCCGATTTGGATGCGACATTCACTCTCAATACTTGACCAAGGAAGTTTGTGGTTTTGAACTGACTTTTGGGTTTTTGGGGAATGATCAACGCCTCAGTTTAATACGGATAAGAACAGGGCGAAAACCTCGTAAAAAAGGTGGACAGACGCACTCGAACCTGTGAGCTTTACATCAAAGTAGGATCAGTTGGCCGACACGCTAACGACAGAACCACGGCAGCCGATTCCTGTCCTCACACTACACACCAGATAATTCTACTTAAGCGCCGGCCCACGGCCGTGGCTTAGTGGTTAGCGAGTGCGCTTTCGGAGCCTACTTCGATGTACCGTTCACGGGATCGAGTC
>JAQQZZ010147122.1:0-12786 GCA_030265115.1 Mopalia vespertina | reverse complement strand
GGGCTTCCCTGTGTACAACTCTCTTTCCAGGGATACCCAAATGAGGTAGATGCAATTTAGTGCTTTAATGTTAGGTTTTTATGAAATGGAATAGCCTTGGTTTCAGCAGAGAAGATGTATGAAACTAAAGATAGATATAGGAACGCCACGCGAACCGTCATATCAGATAAATTACATTAAATACGGCACTAAATCGCAATAAAACAAATACATATTTGTCTCTATTCTACTGTATGCTGTTCTATTCCCCTCTCTAATGTATGTTATTATATTATATTATATGATATTATATTATTATATTATATTATATTATATTATATTATATTATATTATATTATATTATATTATATTATATTATATTATATGCATCCATGAGGTTATCTGAGGGAACGGAGTCTTATCCAATATATCCTTAAAATGCGTATTCTCTTTTATTCTTCATATTATATGCATTCATAGAGTTGTCTGGGGCAGGGGGTCTAGTCGCTGCCAATTCCACCTTACAATGTGTGTTCCTCTAGTTCTTTACAATATATATATCATAGTATATACATCTAAAGAGTTAACTTTGTGATTCTCCCTGTATGCCAGCAAGTACACTGGGTTATAATGCTCTCTGATGTCATGGGACTGTCTGAAAGCTATTTGGATGAGATCTTACTAATCTATTTACCAGCACAATACACACACTCCCTGTAATAACATCAGGCAGATATTGTGAGCCAGTCTTCAGTTAACATTCCAGCATGTATCTAGTCATGGGGATTTCTGCACCTGTATGTATCCGTATACAACCTATCGACGGTTTGTTTGTCTGGGTACCCCCGCTGGTCAAACACCAAACCGATCTACAGGACAACAAACACAAGACATTCTCGGCCGCGAATCACTCGTTTCAATGATGTTTTGCGCCATAGGTAATGTTATTTATTTATTATAACGCAGTGCGTGTATTCACAATAGGATAAATATACCCGACACTAAATAACAATATATAGTGACGGCACTGGCAAACAATATATAGTGACGGCACTGACAAACCATATATAGTGACGGCACTGACAAACCATATATAGTGTCTGCACGGACGACAAAACGATACAATTAGACTTTACCATCCAAGAGATTACCATTGCATGGGTTGGACATGCGGACATACATTAATATGCTGTACCCAGTAAGTCTCGATAACATTAATATGCTATATTCAGTAAGTCTGAAATGCATTAATATGCTGTACCCAGTAAGTCTGAAATACATTAATATCATGTACCCATTAAGTCTGAAATACATTAATATGATGTACCCAGTAAGTCTGAAATGCATTAATATGCTGTACCCAGTAAGTCCCGTATAAAGTAGCTGAATCCTTTACACTAAACGTTTAAAAGTGAAAGGTAACGAAGACAAGACAGATCTGGTTTGACATTACAAAGTTTAACATTAACGAAAAGTATTTTCATTTTAAAAAGCAACCAGAAACACGTGTTCAAATAAAAAATACAGGTGATAAATAAGTGATTGGTTTCTTGTTCCTGAATCCAAAGCTTATAGCTTGAGTTCGTTTCGGATGCTACCCGTAAAGTCAAAGGGTGTATTGTTTGTTTGTTTTATTGGGGTGTTTTATTAAACAAACATCGTAGTACTATTGGATTTCATATATGTATTGTACATTGAGGCTATTGTAAGGTAATAAAAACACTTCCTTTACAAAACATCTACTTGTCAAATAAACTAATATGACGTGAGCAAAAAATAAAACGAAATGATCTTGGGTGCACTAGTTTCCAACCTGGGCTGATATGGCATATATAAGACCAGTATCAGATGCAACCAAGTCTGTTTATTTGCCAGTGTTTATATACATGACATAGCTACATTGCTGCTGTATGCAAAGAATGTATGATACACCCAGGGATAATTTCACTTTTTGGCCTTTAACTCAGAAACATGAGTCTATAATGAGAAAATAGCTCTCGAGGGAGAGAGCTTGTTCCGAACCCCTACTAGGTCAAGCTTTATAGTATATACCTTCCAATCTGACAGTAAACAATCATGCCCAATTTAGTGTCAAGAAATGGAATGTATAACACGATTTGAACGTACCTATCACTTTAATACAATCATAATAATATTTCAGACACAAATAACACGGATATAAATATTCGGATGATCTTATACATTATAGAATAAGACTTGTCTGGTGTAAATCTGTTCTACAGTTAGGTATCACTTATAACAGTCTAGAGTCTAGAAACACAATAATAATGCACTATATGTGCGTGAATATATTAAACAGTTATGGCCTTTTGAAGAGGTCTACATAGTTATCCAGACCCTCATCAGTCATAATGACCGAGCTCAGAGGTCGAAGTCTATACGACACGTTACGGGTATGTATAACTTAATATGGACCGAATTAAAATGGCACACAACTGTTATATTATATTACATGCATTAATTTGAAATACACAATAAACCCCTAACAGGGAGTACAGACCAACAATCGCACCGAAGCAGGCGAACTCTAAGTAGACAATGGAATAGCCTTCGATGATTGGTTAATGTCAATATCATTTGGCGGATAGCCTTCGGTGATTGGATGAGGTCAATATCATTTGGCGGATAGTCATCGATGATTGGTTGAGGTCTATATCATTTGGCGGATGGCCTTCGGTGATTGGTTGAGGTCTAAATCATTTGGCGGATAGCCTTCGGTGATTGGTTGTGGTCTATATCACTATATGTCCGAGGCCGATATCACGATTAATCGTATAAACACGCGATGAATTTAAACTAATGACTGATCAGAAGATAGGATATACTCGCCAATACCAAAAACGAAATTTATGATCGCATGGGTTAAAATTCGGAAATAGCTGTACTGTAATCATGAATGTATTTGTTTGGCAAATGAGTGACGTCTCAGTTTAAATAAGCTTTTGGTACAGTGGCATGGTTTGACTGTACTAGAAAAACATCGGTGGTGTTCGATAGATAATCAGGTCCTATTCAACAATAAAAAAAGGACTTACTTCGTTTTTAGTTTGATCAAAGAAAGGCATGTGTATACGGGTTCAACAAAAGCTACAGATATTGTGATGCTGTTGGCCATTCAATTGAATAGAGCCACTATTGTAGGGAATAACTGACAAACTATATCCACGTGTTAAAGAGCAATAGGTGGGAAATAGCTGGATGATTGAGGAGATCAATCAGCCAATATATCAGTTAAGCAATCAATCAGCAAATCCATTAAAAGGGAGCCAGACTGGAACTCCACCGACTGCTAATAACACATGGCAATCTCATCGCTAACGTCTTAATCTGTACGAACCGTCTCCATCTTGTATTTTCAACGCCCATTTCTTGTTTTTCCTACGCCGTAAAAACGTGTGTCTGACACCGGAAAAGGTATCTAGTTCCTTCTGAATGGTGTCTGGCTCTTACTGACCTATCACAGCCGTGTTAACAAAATATAAAAGCTATCAATCTGTCATCGTTTGCTATTGGATGGCAGTCGGAGCACGAGACTATTCGCATGGATACGAGCGTTACGAAAATAAACAATAGAGGATTGACATTGTTTTGCTTTTAAAACAGAACCTGTTGATGTTTTTCTACTTCATCAACGGTAGGAGAATGCAAGACGGATCGGCTTATTCAGTGTGCAACCAACATACGGAAATAAACCACAAATGGCAATGGATCAAGACATAAATACTGATTTGACACATGGAATTTTTCATTTAAGAAGCTAAAATGATGTCAAATGTTAACAAATCTTTCCTTAAGAAGCGGTCTAAAATGCACAACTAATAATTTTAAGGTCTATAAATGTTTCAAGGGTTAAGTAAAACGTGAGTGTTACTTTTGGATCTGTGTGTTTGTAACGCGGATGTTAACCATTGTATAAGCTTGAGAAGTTTTTTGTTATGTTTTAAAAGTCTAATGAATGAACTTGGGCGATCGTTTATGAGGAGTTTAAGTGCGACTGTTACGCAAATATAGATGTTAATTTAAAAATACACGATACTTGTTGCATGTTGAAGTATATGTGTGTGCACAATAAACCAATAAGCAACTATTTAAACAACAGTTGACGCCCAGCGACTTGAAATCAAATTAGAGTTCAGTTTTCGGGTACAAGTTTGGTGGCTTTGTAAAACAAATTTCGTTGACAAGTTACAAACGCGCTAACTCTCTGCGATTTTTATGTATCCGGAAACGCTTCTTTGGCCAAACAGATGCTATCCAAAATCACATATATCAAGCGGCAAGTCGCTGAACTTCATCGTACAGACTTTGGGGCATCTTAAGGAGCGTACCCCATCACCCAGCCCAGAGTTCTGCTCTTCACAACATGCACTAATCTGAACAAACTTCGTTAGGGCTTAAAGCGATTGTGACGGGGATCTTCGGGGCTTTTCAACCCAGATTAGGGAAGAGTTTAGAGAGAGGTATTGAACTTAGACTTGGTTCACTCTCATTGTCTGACAGGCTCGGCAGATCGTACAATACCTGTCTGTACCCACGCCATGCCTGCTCACTTTAACGTCTGTGGCAAAAACAGCTCAGTTTTACAGACTCCATGGAGATTAAGCAAACGTGATTTTCACCCTATTCAAAATTTCGATTCGGTTTTGAAAATTCTCTTCCAATTCCCCCCTACACTTGTCTTGTGAAGTTGACAGTGTTTGCAGACGCGTAAGATTTTCTCGCGCTACTGGAATGCGGTGGTCATATATTGTCACCGGCATGTTATGTTGTCGCGTGGGAGGTGTTCTCGTTGTTTAACCTTTTACCGGCTTTCTTCTGTGATTTTCTTCCCTGACCCGTAAATAGTTTGTGTCAATTGACAGAGATGTTTTGAGTATCTGTGTTATTTGGATGGCTGGAAGTAAACCCATGCTTAGTTAATCTGGCTTAATCTACACAGACAGATCGCCTTGTAACAATTTAAAGTCTTGGCTGTTTTCATTTGCGGTCCTTCCTCGAGAAGTGGAGATAAATGTTTGCCCAAGAATGACAAGGGCGTTGCGTAATACAGGCTAGCCTAGGAATATAGTCCTATACATAAACCGGGCAAATTCACCCAACTGTTAAACCTGATTAATTGATTGATGTCCATCGACTTATTGATGGACCGTAAAGACAAATAATCAATGCATTTGGAAGGCAGACCTCTGCCTATGGAAATTGACAGCTAAATATCAATACAATTCTGTAAAACAAATTAACAATTGAAAACAATAAATCAATTACTTACTTTTCTTCCAGCCCCATTATTATGTAAATTCATCAGCTGTCTAAGTGATGTTTTTCGACCTCTTTCACGAGCGTCGACGAATATTTTTGAAAATGCAGATCCATATGCGATGTTATCGGAACAACCTGACCACTCAAATCCCTCCGCACTGCGCCCTTGTACTGTCCTGTCACAGCCGCACTTTTTTAATTCTCCCGTACTGCATGCGCGAGTCACTGCATGTGCCACACCTGCCGAAGAAATGGCATGCACGAAGGCTGTTTCTCGTGTACCTGTTCGAATAAAAAAGAATAACATTTATTTATCGATTGAACTGTCTAATCTAACGTGTTTGTGGTCTTAGGTGTGTCATAATACAATATTTCAGACTTAACATCTCTTTACTTGTATGTTGTATTAAATTGTCCACAGTTCTTTAAAAATATGAAAACATTAGTCCAAAACATAAGTGACAAACTACATACAAGTTAAGGTCTACAACCGTCTCGAAACCGATGTCCAATATACACACTATATATCGAGTATTATAAAATTGTATATGTTCGGTAAAACCTGCATTTTTGTATCGAATTTGTGTCAAATGTTTTTCCATGAAATAGTTCGGGAAATATCAAATTTATTGTATATTTATACATTCAACGGAAGTTCATTGAGTTTTAAGGTCAGAATTCCAGTTGGCCCCATACCTCAAAGTCTTTTTTACAATAGAAAGAAGAGAGTGTTTATTTTATTGGGACATGTTATTATACAGCCGTGCTGGGGAATCGTTAACATAATAGCGACTTGCCTGCGCCAACAAAGACAGATTCAATAGACTATCTTCATAGAGTACACTTAAAATCCAATTATGTGTGGTTTTTGTGCTAACACTCGTTACCGGCTCACCGTTAAGGTACTACCGCGCGCTCTAAAGATGATTCCTTCATAACAATAATTTGACCGAGAAAGATAATGTGATACCGAAGGTCACTTCGAGCAAACATTGCCCGGATGACGTCTTGTTCACTGTTCGTCTTCTCGATTCTTGGTCACAGAGTATCTCTGCCTGAAGGAGTACTCGGTCACGTCAGACACAGTGGATACCCGAGCCTTGTAACGCGGAAACACTGAGGGGAAATAAGCCCCGAGGTTTTTACTGATCTTCCAGCATACAAACACACCTTCAATCCCTCCTAAACTTTGGCTTGGTTATGTTTATTCACAGGTCCTGGTCGTAAAATAACGGATAAAGTCTGTTCGCTTATTCCCATTTTACCACAGTAGCAGGGCATGGAGCTCAAACAGTAGATTAGAACCAATGTCTTAAACAAGAAAACTTATTTGTTGATGATATTATAAAAATGAAATAAACAGAAGCATTTGACGAGATAGGTGCACGATTGGCTTTTCGCGCACTTTCTCTCATTACTTGTCATGTACAGACAGTCAGCAAATGTGTTATCTTTAACGTCACGTGATGTTTTACCTAGAATAAACGATAATAAAGCCAATGGTGCCCCTTAAGGTATTTGACGCCGTTTTTTAATGAAATTATAACACGCAGAGGTTTTCCTTGAGATCAAATGTCAACACGCAACGGTGTATGTTAAATCTGTATCGTTATTGTTGATTAACGAGTTTGGTTACATATTGTAAGTAGATGTACTTTAGGTTTGGTTAAAAACATAAACTGGAATAAATGCACAAGATTTGTACCTCTGAAACACAATGGTATATAGTAAGATAACTATACATCTCAACGGAAAACACAGGTTAATGCTGTGTAATGGTATCAGAAATTCTGAGTTTTCCAGATGGCGCATCCGTGTGGCCAGACCCCAGTATATTTCTCTAACATTTCACTCTGTAACCCTCGGGCTAAAAAGTACAAAGAATATACGTGGATGGCGGCAGAGGACTGCTTCGTTGTTGTTGTTGTGTATCGTATAGCTAGAGCCTTTCCTCTGTCATGGCCGCGGGTTCAGCGATAAAAACACGCGGAATTTTCTGATTGTGAGATAAACGTATATCAACATGGAACCAACGTCCGCGGGCAGTCACGTGCCTCTGCCTCCAAAGATCAAAGTGCCAGTGTCAATAAGTGCACTGTCGTATTTTCTTCAATCTTCGTCTGCTTTTTTACGAAATAAACCCCCCTGTAAAATCGTTCTCACTGCTGGTTCAATTCGTCAATGGTTTGTTTTCTCCAGAGGTAAATTATGTTGACATGCATTGTCCTCTATCTTGCCGCTATCTGTTGGCATCGTCTTGTATTTTATCATTGTATGTAGTCATTGTATTCTGTCTTTTAATTATATTGTCCTTGTCTGTTGGCATCGTCTTGTATTTTATCATTGTATGTAGTCATTGTATTCTGTCTTTTAATTATATTGTCCTTGATTGTTGGCATCATCTTGTATTTTATCCTTGTCTGTTGTCATTGTCGATTGCAGTTTTTCCCTCCATAACTAGGTCAGACATATCGTCGTATGCAACTATAATGATCACAAAATGAAAATAGCAACTGTCACCTAAAAACATACATGATGTTTGATTTACTCTTCCATGATTATTGTTTTTTTTTAGGATGGTTAGTCGCGACATTGCACCATATCCAATAAGCGAAACTATTAATCAAGAAAGAGATCAAAACCTTTACAGCGATATTAGAGTGATAAAGAGTATTATACATTGTTTAAGTTATTTTCAACTTTAGGCAATAGTTTTATACAAAAAGTGTCTTTGTATTAATGGCGAAGGGACCGAGGACGTGCCTGTAGGGGTTGGTTGTACAAACATTATAACATTATTACCGTAAACATTAGTTCATGTTGATGGCCTATCTCTTATCCTGGAGGAGTAATAGTATTCACTATAAGTATTGACTATCAACTTTCATTCAAGCAACAGAGTTCTTATAAGTTTTGAACGACAGATTTCGACAGATTTCGACAGAGTTCTTAGTTCATGTATCTGAAATATTACTTAATATTTACTAATATTACAAACTATATACAGAGATAAGACGTAAACTATAGCCCGATCACTCCGCGACCAGCTGTTAGAATTGCCAGGCCTCGTTTGAATACATATGGTGGTAAACACCTTCCGCGGAACTACATCTTTCAGCGTGGAATTAGAGAGACAAGCCTGTTTACATATCACTTGGAAGATAACTGCCCTTGAGTGTTGTTAAGCTGCTCGAGAAGGCCTATTACCCCGGTGTTCCGCCAGCCAACATGTGCTTTCTATCTGGAACACCTTGCATTCTGCCGAGTGCTTGAAAGTAATAAATCTCTAGTCATCCTACTATTTAGACTGATTGCTCCACGCTGTGGGGATTTTCGTGATGTGTAGGGCTGTCACTATATGACTCGGATATAAACTTCACACGGCTCTTTTCTCTTTCATCTCTGGTCCTTTTCAGATTCGGCCCTCGAACCTAATCCAAATATCTCCCCTACCCATTGGTATATACGAAAGTCTCTCCTTTCGGAATATTAATTTAAAATTGTATCAAAATGTCAACACTACCATAGAAAAATGACTAAGTTCAAGTAAACATGATAATCACGTCCATACTTAAACTGATATCAACTAGTCTTTACAAGGCTGATATAGATACGCGTGTATATAGTACAGAGTTCTCCATCGTATATCTTATTTACTATAACACTCCTCAACCACTGGTACATGTATCTGGTCAAGAGGCAGTCTTGTTAAAGATTTATGAATTCTAGGTATGGCTTGTGACTATGACTTATCAACTGCTCGCAGTAAGGAAGATAGTATTGTTAGAGTCGACCGCCGAACACTAAATGGCATTGAAGAAGCTATACTTGGGGTGGTCCGTCTAATTCCATCCATAAACACACGTAGCCAGTCGTATCTTATTTATTGTTAACTGGGTCGATCAAGATGATGTTTTTCTTATCACATTTTTTAAATATTATATCAAATATCATATACTAACTTCCCTATTTTAATAACTAAGTCCAACAGGTATTTTACATTATAGATGACCATATAGCAGCGTGGTTATAGATTGGGGAAAAACACTGACGCCAAATTTTGAAAATACAATGATAATATGAAGGACCTTGACAAAAAAAAAATTAGGTCAGGGACCAAAATGCACTGTAGGTCGGGCCCCTTAACACAGTGTTAATTTAAAGGCGATTGGCTGGCACCGTGTCAATTTGAGGTTGGGCCCCTAAAACAGTGTTAACGTGGAGGCCATAAATACACAATAAGAAAAATATGGCTCTACTGGATTTCAGTGAGAAAATGAATCAGACATATTCAATTTTATCCACGTGAAAATACATTACTTGCAAACTGTTTGTATTTCCACAAATTAATTAAACTGGCACAGGGATGTCGATCAATTCAACCTTATGGATCATCTCGTGTTCTAGTCAAACTCCCAGAGACAATTGTCTAAATAGTTCTTAATCTCTAGTTGCTACGCGTAACCTTTTCAGACATCCAGTTTAGAATTGAAAAACAAAGCTGTGGTATATATAACTGTTAATATAAAATGCCATTCAAAAAAATGTCTATATATTTGAGCTAAAAGCAATACTGATATCGAAATCTTTGGAAATAAGCTTTTACTGATTTTTAGTACGTTATAAATCAAAGCGTTGAATTTGACTTTGATTCGGAGATCTTTTTCATTTGTGTGAATTTATGTTTGAGAGAATAACACTGACAATAAACAAACACTCGCATGCGCGTCCTATGTTACCTGTAAACCAGTTATCTAAATAAGTTGTATAAATATCACATAATATTTGTAACTGTGTTGGGATTACGATATTCAACTAACATAACTATTAGCAATCAGAGGCGGACGAAACGGTACTTAAAATGCAGTCATATAGGGAGATACATGATGAATATAGGATAGAAGAAATATGATTTAGAGTTATACAATACATGGTGAATATAGGATAGAAGAAATAGGATTTAGAGTTATACAATACATGATGAATATAGGAATGGGAGAAATAGGATTTAGAGTTATACAATACATGATGAATATAGGAATGGGAGAAATAGGATTTAGAGTTATACATTACCTAAGTTAAGGGCATTTCCAAATACTGATATAGCATCTACAGTGCTGCAATTCCAGCGTCTGTTTTTAAACTGATATTGACACTCTTCGATGGCTATATGAGCTCCTAATTTAACACTGTCCATCACCTCCAGGTTTCGTTTACAAATCCTCTTCTGTCTTTTTATAAGGCCCAATAAATTATCACAGTTTTCTTCACTCTGTATACTCACGACTGACGACATTTTGGTAAGAGCTCTGAAACATTTGAAAACAAACATATTAAATGCATGTAAGGTATGTGTTATTTCATTTGATTGTGTATCGTTAATGTAACAAGATTTCACACTTTCCGATTTAGTAACATTTTCCCCCCGATATGTTGTAAGAATTCGTGGAGTACTCATATACTATCTGAGACAATATGGTTGCGAACCAGTGAACTATAGACACAGTTAAGTGTACCAGATTCAGCATTAACACTCCAAAGAGATGCGTCTTAACACGATGCCAGAGTAAAATAGTAAGATGCCAACAGCTAAACTCCGTTAACCAACCTATGAATTAATCTAGATATAAATAGATTTGAAAGTTAAACTCTCGCGGCAGTTTTACACTGAATGGATATAAATAGATTTGAGACTAAATAAAACTATAAATAAGGCTAAAAAAGTAACATCTGTAGCATATATAGGCAAATAAACCAAACATTCTAATCAGCAATATACATAATTGATGGGGAAGAACACAAACAAAAGCAAAGAAAAAATTTAATTGTTTGTTTGTTTTCTCGTTTGTTTGTTTGGGTTTATTTTTCTCGCTTGTTTGTTTTTTTGTTTATTTGTTTGTTTTTCTCGCTTGTTTGTATGTTTGTTGAACGTTATACTGAGACAAACCGCATAGCATGTTACCAGTCTTTTATATACACGTATAGTATAGGATTCAGATTTGCCCTTGAGGCTAACAATTAGAAAAAATTGAAGATATTTGTGATTCTGTGTGAGTTCAACACTTAACCCGTGACTATCTTAATACAGTCCTTAACGAAGAACATGCGGGAGGGTAATTAACATGCTTATGCAGACTTTAGAACATTTATCCAAGTCCAGTTATTTCACAACGTTTCTGTTCACAGTGTTCCCAAAACGGGTAGTCCGTTCCGCTGCTGATCTGTGACTTATGAGGCAATTTTATCATAATTTTCCAATTTGTAAATCTCCAATTTTTGGCAACGGCTATGCCTACCTCGCCACGGCATGTCCTAATTCGACACGGGTGTCCAAATAACCTGACAGACGAGGGAGTCATTTCCTATATCATTACAAATAGTAAAGTCATTCCCTTCAAAACAAATCGGTGAAGCAGAAATTATTCCGACTGTTAAGGCCCCTTTTCGGTCTGTTTTTCTTGTTTTGAGTGTGTGTGTCTTTTTTCTTCTTCGTCGTTGTCGTCTTATTTAATCTATCTCTCTCTCCCTCTCTCTCTCCGTCTCATTTAAGGTTACAGTTAATGTAAGGGTTCGTGATATTTATTATTTTATAATTTAGTTCTACCTTAGTTCAAATGCCTATCGCGGTTATTAAAGAAAACTACTGACGGTAAGGGTTGGAATTTTGCCTCTGTGGTACAGTCATAGGGCGACATTTCCGACTAAAGCCGACGAGAGTTGCTGCCGTCAAAACAACCGGTGGAAGGGGTGACGTGATTCACAATATAAACTGTTTTCTTACACAGTTGAAATTGTTGTTTTCAGATCTTTAAGGATTTTTTGGGGAAATTTTATGATTCTACATACAAATTACACCCCAACAGTCAATGAGTCAGACACCAGCCTGTACGATATACATAGTTGTAGCATTGACTCGCATGCAGTATCATTATATTCAATCTGGTAAAAAAGATTTAGATACACAACTTTTTTTTGCGAACCACAAAATGTCTTTTCGCCTCAATTATATATCCATTTGTTACTTGTGTTACATTTATCCTAAAAACAGTGTCATACAGTTGAAACTGTAGGCCTATCTGTGAAGATACCTATACAGCCTTGGTGAATTAAAGTGACGAAGGACCAGTTGAAAATCATAGGCCTATGCTTATAGGACAACCCCATGATCTCTCGTACATGTATTAGCTTAAATACATATTCTAACAACATATTAATTATGTCAGCCTATTGTTGATGCTCTAAATCAAACAGATAAATTAATAAAGACGAATAAATGAATCTCCATCTAGAAGTCAATCACCAATGTTTACACACAAAAGTTAGTCAACCAAACTATGTATATGTATAATTGTATTCCTACGGAATAGTAGGCCTATTTTGATTGATGCAGAAATAAGTTGTAAAAAAAAAAAGAAATTTACTCCTACATATTGTGGTACTTTGATAAATATTTGTGTTTTTTTTTGTTATTGCGTATTATTTATTTTCGACATTACAGCCTCATGTAAATTTATACCAAATGAACCA
>JAQQZZ010147111.1:0-12787 GCA_030265115.1 Mopalia vespertina | reverse complement strand
CGAAACTTAGGTCCCATTTGAAGCTAATCCTGGACAGAAATGATGTGTATATCTGAGTTGACCCGTTCGAAATATTCGAGTCCAAGCGGTAGGTTGATTAAGGTATGTTTTTGGGTACTTATATTAATGAACTGATGCAACGCAATCCCTGGTGCAAATGACATATTTACAGTGAAAAACACCACTGTATAAAGCTCTGGGTGGTTCATTAGCTCAGTGAGCACAGTTTTTGAAAAAAAGCTCCCACCAGGTGGCTCGAGGTGAGAAGGGAGTGGCTCAGTCAGTCACTTAAGGCCAAACAGTGCTTATACTGATTCTCTTCATTAAATTGCACTAACTAGGCTATGGGCAGTGTGACTGGTCAGTGACTGAGTGGATAATAACAAGACAGGCCGTCACTCACAGATGACAATCGAACTGGAGTATTAACATAGAGGGGCTGGGTTAATTATCACTTTAACAGCAGGAACTACAGCAGATAATATGGTTATGGCTAACACAATATAGTAGTACCATACCCTAAATTAACTCAAATGCCTCCATAAAATTACTATTTTGGAAGCTATTTAAAAGACTTAGAAATTGTGTCTGAGAGGCAGAAGATTGATTTGTCAGTTAGAAAGCATTAACATTCCTCAGAAAACATCAATGTGTTGGATTACATGCTGTAATATTGTCACAACAAGCAAAGAAGTTAGGATTGGTCATAAATGAAATTTGAAGTGTAATTTAGGGTAACTATTGAATGTACAAAATAAACAGCTACAGATGCTGTGAAATAAAACTAACAGGACTAATATTTTATTTATATTTTGTTTGACTGGGGTTTAAAGTCCTACTTTTTCACAACTACATATACATGGGTATGCCAAGCCATTGGGAGAAAGAATTACCTCCCCCTCCCCCAACATCAATGGCAACAAAGATATGACAGGACAAACTTGGGATGTGAAACAAACACCCCACCACATATTCTCTCTTTAATTATGCACCAGGGCAACAGGAAGCTCCCTCCATTCACCATGTTGTTGGTGTTCAGACATACATATAGTGGTCTATACAGATTTTATTACCTCAATCCAGACTTATTTCATACTTTTAGTCTCAATGAAAGTCTATCAATATGTATAGAAATTTTGTTATCTTAAAGATCAACTAAACTCATGTCAAACCCTGCCAACCTAGTATACAAGAACTGAAGATCAAAGCTATCGAACTTAAGTATTATAAGATGAAAAGGTCAAAACACCAGGTAATTTAATATGGATGGTCTTTGAACGTCACTGTTTTTATTATACCCTTTTCATCATTTCCATCATGTGCTCCATTGCTATTAGATATAACTGGGTCATAACTCTTTGAAGATCCAGTTGACTATCGATTTTACAAATAAGAATTCCCTTCTTATACCATACTGATGGTAGATATCTTACATGTACTTTAATATGTATATACAATTTTAAATTGTCAATATCAAAAGGTTTTAAGATCCATCGAAAAACTTTGTGACCTTAGGGATTGGGGTTTAAGGCTGTATGTGAGGTTATTTCACTCATATGATGCATGCCAGCCTAATGAGTGATGTTTGTTTGATTGGGGTTTAACGTCGTACGCAAGGGTATTTCACTTATATGACGATGGATTGTCCACTTCACACCGTTCCTTGCCTCATTACGGTGTGACTACTCTTTAGAATTCTTAATTTTCAAAACATAAATAACTAATATGTTAATACATTCACGAAAACTACATTACTATAGATATTTAGGATGACCCAGCTTTAAGTAAAGTTTACACCTGACAAAAAGAGAAAAAGAAATATCTCTATTTAATAAAATATATATTTTCAATATATTATTAAGTTATTACCTTCCAATCTGTCAAATGTAATTCATTGATCTGGAAACAGTGTTAAAATGTCCATTCAAAACTATCCACAAAAGTAACAACTCTCAACCAGCGAACTCATACAGTATGAAAAACTTTCAGAACTACATGTATATCAGAAGTAAGAAGTCAACTATATTTGCAAAGACTGCACCCCAGTCATATATCTATAAAGGGGTCACACCTGAGGTATACCAGGATAGCGTTAAGGTATGAAAAGTAACAAAACCTTCAATTAACTTTTGACTTGAACAAGCTATTTGTATAAATAATCACGAATAGGAAGACCTGTCTAAAAATGACAACAATAAACCATAAAGGAGTTAAAACAAAGAGTGAAATACCTGAGCTAACTTCCTTTGATCAATAATTAGGTGACAAAAATAAGTAATAAGCGTGATTGTAACAAAGCTAAAAGTGTGAACAGATAAGGAAGCGATAAAGCACAGTCGACATACAAAAGAGGGAATAGGAGTGGCATGTATTAGACCATGTACAACAGGCTGGGGGGATTTATGACTTATGGGGCACAGGTTTTAACACTAGATCACCTGTCTTACAAACATATGCCTACATATGCACAATAACTGGATTTATTTGTTTGCTTGGTGTTTCAAAACAATACCTAAGGTACAACACTCAGTCCAAAGGTAGTGGATAATAATTAAGATACTATAGTTGATTGCGCATGTAATTTACATTGGGGTTTGATGTCATACTGAAAGGTATTTCATGAATACACTTTGCAACACATTGCTCTTAGAAAAAAGACCATATTGAAGAAAAAAATGGATCGGCGTAACTCACCACATGGGTCCAAACTGAAATACATCCTAATATCATTTCATAAGTCTAATCAAAGTGTTGAAATATCTCAATTGATTGCTCCCCAGCAGATGTCTAGCACTAAGTTACGGTTTGGTTAAAGGCACACATGGTTACATATGCTCACTGTTACTAAGTCGCGTGCACATAGTTATTCTACAGATGTAGTGGTTTCCAGTGGTGTGCCCAGCACATGTATGCACGATTCTGGTCATCGCACAATTGATAACAGAACACAGCGACTGGGGTCCCAGTTAACTGTCTAACACAGGGCAGAGTCCGCTAGACACTCAACGGGGCTACCAGAGGGGCTCAACAGACAATAGGCCAGTCGCATGAACGAGTGATGCACGTGCCTGATGAATTATGCATAGGTGAGATGAACACTCGGCCAACGGATATAGGATCAACATGAAATGAAGCAGGAAAATAAAAGGGTACTGATCAGAGAGAAATTGTTGGCCCCAGGGTTTTTTCTGGCAGTACAAAAGATGAGGTCGTTGTGCAGGGCAATCCCTGACAGCACACAGCCCGTTTACTGACAATGTAAGACGAGAGAGAAGCCCAGTGACAATCACAGCAAGGACTGTCAACATTTCTCAGGCTTATTTTACACAACCAGGTCAACATTTTCCACACCTCTATGAAAGAGTTATTTAATTAAGTGTGGAGGATTCTGACCTATGATCACACAATCTTTCCTACAGTTTGTCTTGGTTGACAGATGCCACCCTCAACTGTTACACATATCTCCAGATATCAAACTTAATGGCTATAAAGGTTAGGCCTATATTTTATACTGGACATTTTGTGTAAGATTGCAATATGCAAATTGGCGTCAGTCCATCAAATAAGTTATGACGTCAACTTTTAATTTCAGGTTATAGTTAGTTTTAGGGTTAGGTTTAGTATTAGCCCAAGCCCAGAACTTAGAATTCACGTCTTGTCATACATGATGAATATGTTCAATTAGCTTTTCACTATAAACTCGTAAAGCATCTAAAGGCTTAAAGATTGAGAGCTCTTTAAAGTATATATAATTGAAATTTTCTTTCATTATATTAATAATATATAATTGGATTAAGAAACATTGAATGATTCTCAAAATAAGCACCAGCAAACTTAGTATGATACATATAAACAAAGTGTGACAAACAGATGGATAAAAACATAAAGCATTATACATTGTTGTCAGGGGTATAATTACAGAAAAGTGCAAAATATGCTAACAAAGGGAAAAAGGGGTCGGGGGACCTGATCACCTGCTCATTTGAAATTGTTTTACAATACCGGGTATGATATATATTTTTTGTTCATTTGTTAAAAATTTAAATCCAATTCAGTAGCCCTCTGTTTACTTGACAAAGACATGTACTTCATTTAATTTGCTAATATTTAAACTTTGCAATTAATTATTCAAACATTTCTGAAATGCCATTGTGTTTATTCTGCGTGTAGACAATGAGATATTTATCTGTTTTACACCTTGTGAATTTTCTTTCTATAATTTGTTTTTTAATTCTTTTTTCACTATGTTACATTTCTCTTTCATGTGGCAGATTCCTTTAATACAATCTGGTTTATTGTCCAATGCTTGTTTGCTAACATGTTTCAACAAAAGCTTCACATGCTAATAAAGTAGTGATGAACCAGGCATGTTGTTGTTGTAGTGACAACTGGTTGGATGTGTGTAACTGTTTGTTGACACAGACATTCGGCTTGGGCTTTGACATGAGTACTCTAACTCCAGGAAGCCTGTGTTTTGTGTTAAATCACTGAGTCTCTAGCACAAGTCACAAAAGACAGACTTGAGTCAATATTGACTCTAGAAGCCAGTTGGTGGAGGCTTTTCTTCACGAGTAACTCCTCCTTGCCTTAGTAAACACAGTTATACACCACTAGACAATCAAATCATTGCATAACACCTTCTACAGATTAATGAGATACTTTATAATTAAGGTCATTAAGTAATTAAATAATTTGACGAGTCAAACAGATGTGATAAGATAATGTAACACCATAGGTCTACTGCACACTGACTAAACTTCTGCAACAATTCAAACCCAAAATAAAACTTAATTAAAAGCTTCATGAATTGCAACTCTCTTCTTGTCGTCCAAAATGTCTGTTTACATAAGGAGCTTTGTTTGTTATTGAGATCTTAACAGCTTGATAATGTAATAGAAAATTTGTCATAACACCAAGTAATTCTGTACAATTCACAAATAGCTGAATTAAAAAATTTAAGCTCTTTCTCACACAGGAATATTAAAAGCATGTCGACCATTTTTACGCTAATTTTTTATTTATTTTTTGATGACTTTTTCTCTACTGTCAGTATGTATAATGTAATATTCTGGCCTTCACACTATTTCTTAGCAGATCCTATGTCCATCCAGTGTTAAAAATATTCTTCTATTTGAACGACAAACCTTGTCAAATCATTTGTTATATAATATTTTGCAGAATTTAACTTAAATTCTCACCAAAATATTGTAAACAGTTTTTTCTACCTCTGAAAGCGGACACATTCAGCATACATGTACAACTGGTAACTGATCACTTCAAAAAGGCAATGAAATTATTTTGCAGTTTTAACAAAATGTCAGTGAGCAATATAAAATTTAAGATTGGGAAAGGTTGCCTGTAATAAAGGTGGGTTAAGAAGAGACGAAAGGTTATAGTAATAACAGTGTATTAAAGGCCCTTGGGGGTCAGAAGGGTAGGAAAGGCAGATTAAAGAGAAACTTTTGTTAGATCCTCCAAGCCTGCTAAAGATGTCCAAGTGCCTCAGAGTGGAAGCAAAAGACCCTGACAAAACAAGGTGTCAGAAGTTTTCTGGTGTTGTTCACTTCTTGCTCCCAGTCACAATATGTCAAGTCAAGCATTTCAAATTGTACAGGGTTGATTAAAGATTGGCCCACACATGACCATCTGGATGCGGCATACATCCTATCAAAGTCTCGAAAAGCTCATCGAAAACCTAATCTAACCAAAGGAAATCTAGTCTCCAGGCACTCCATGGTTATACCAGAAAACATTC
Organism: Mopalia vespertina; assembly: GCA_030265115.1. NCBI lineage: Eukaryota > Metazoa > Mollusca > Polyplacophora > Chitonida > Mopaliidae > Mopalia > Mopalia vespertina. The sequence goes on along the minus strand of JAQQZZ010147111.1, from coordinate 7,032 downwards.
AACATCAACACTCCAAACATTTTTTCTTGGCACTCAGAAATTGGATGAAAACCTCATGAGTATTTGACAAAACAATTCAATTCTGAAAGCACAAAGCTCTATTAGCACTTTCGACAACCTCAAATCAGAAAGTAGAACAGCCATGAATTCCCAAGAGTTATTATCTTTGTGTGTTAGCTAACAAAATCTCCATAATGTCATCCTTGTTAATGTCATCCACTTCTCTTTAAGTTATTCAATGTGAAAATACAGCTCCCGTTGACATTTTCAGATAACCCACAAGACGAAAATTTATAAATGAATTCTAATGTGCATCAAAAGTCTTCAACTGGGAGATAAACTGAATATTTAATTCATGAAATGTTGTGACCAGTTTTATATTTTAAAAGCTATGAAATATGTTTAAATAATTAAAATGCAGCCTCCAGACAAATCTTAACAAACTAACTTAATTGAACACAAGAAATCTTTCTACACTTCACCTAATACAGGCAAAGTTACTAACAGTTTAATATCCCAAACTTTATCATATGTTGAAATATTAAAGGTGTCCCCAATGCAACAAATCTGCACAAATGGATTCTAATTAACATCAAAACAGCTTGTATGAGTACAAATATTCAATTCAGGCAATGTTTTTAGCAGTTTTTATATTCAAAGTTTAAACATGCATTAAAAGATATAAATGTCTTCTAGATCAGTAAAGAATTCAGATTAAATGAATTCCAAAGTTTATCCAAAACTGACAACTTAGAAGAAGACTGAAACCTAATTATTATTCAAGTTTTAAATTGTCAAAATTTTAAAATGTATTCACAGCATTCAATAAGAGGAGTTTAAAGATTTGTTATAATGACTGAGCTTGACATAAACACGCACTATTTCCCCATTACTACAAGAGGATTGATGGGATAAACCTTAACCTCAATGCAGATGAAACCTGGCCAACAGAATAAGAGAGATTTCTCTTGACAAAAACCAAACAATCAATGGCAGAAATTAACATGGTGTATTGTGTAAAACTATGGTGTGAAATTGGCTTACTTTAAAAAAATCACCTTCCTCTCTTTACAAGATTTATTTTCTTTGTCGTTTCCGTTTGAACAAAGTGCCGCTCTTATCCAATGACACGCTGCGTGACTGCCTCTATTGTTAAGACCCACTCATTTAAAAATGATCGGTTTTATTACCCACTCTCATTGCCAATAAAGTTTTTCTTGTTTGCTTACAATATAACCTCTTGATAAATTGAAGTTTTAAACAGAAGAGAATTTTAATAAACTTTTCATGAATTTTAGTGTTGATTTAACAACAATGTAACACGGATTTTGAATTTTACAAAGAACACATGAAAAAATTACACAGAATAGGAATTTGCGCCAAAAATAAATAAATAAAAATGAGCACCATAATTTCTAAGTGTAAAACTTATTTTCCTTAGTTGACAACAAGTCTCTGGATGCTAGTCACATGCTGATGTTTTCTTATAAAATAAATGCAATTATATTAAATAAGACTTTTAACTGTTTGCTGGTTTGATTTAATTCCAAGGACACACTTGGGGTAATATTAGTCATATGACAGAAAGAAACTAACTAACAAACAATGACGGCATTAATCGACACACAGACTGAACACAACAAAGAGGACAAAATGTGCAAATTTACAGCCATAGACACCTCAACAAATCAACCTTGTGTTTGATAAACGATAAACGTTAAATATGGATACATAAGAACTTAACTGGCCAGACATTATACAAGATCTGTTGGTTGGAATGGTGATTTGTGTCATACTTTGACACACATAGGTGACAAAAAAACACCCTAGACTTCACTGGCAACAAACGAAGACAAAAAAACTCTGTAACACCGTACTTAAGGTTATTTCACTCATATTATGTCTTGCCAGCACAAAGGGATGCACAATCCATAGATGCAAATCAAACATACAAGAAGTGGTTGGCTTTTTGATACCACTCCATTCAAAGTATGTTTGAACCCCGTACTTAACGTTATTACACTTAAATGACAGTGTGCCAGCTCGATGGGTGAAGGAAACCACCGATGACGCCACTGGCAACAAAGGAAAACAAGACAATCACAGGACCTAATACCAATAAATCACAAACAAAACAGCTTCATTTTGCCCCTTGGCTCTGAGAGCACCAGGGCAACAGGACACTCCTTCCCAACCCTACGCAAGTGGGCAAAGAACTCACTTCAAAGTCCCACTGCATTAAATAAGAATCACTTCTGTTGGACTCTAAACATTTCACAAAAACATACAGTTGGTCTACAAAAAGTATATATCTAGCTGTAACAATTTAAACTGTTTATGCATCTGCTGCAACTGTTACTTACATCCTATCCATGGTTGATACAGAACACAAGTAAATCACAAAGGTAACGGATTAATTATCCGTGTCCAGGTGAGTGTTAACTACAGGTTAAACCTAGCCAGGTCTCAGTTAGCACGTCTTCATAATGAAAAAAAAATATCAGCTGTGTTGAAATAAACTATGTGTACAATATCATCACAATTATCATGTTGCTGTACAGGACAAACTCAGGTCAATTAGGACCAAAATAAAGAAAAGTAAAAAAAAAAAAACTGAAGATGTCACAAAAGCTGGGGTAAAGTCTAAAAACCCTAAAATTCTAAATATAAGAGAGCAGTAAATGATATTTTTTTTACTTCTGAGAATAAATGTACATATATATATTTTTTGTGTATTTTATTATTACTACACTATTATTATTTTATATATATATATATATATATATATATTTTTTAGGGTAGCTGGGAAGAACAATTTCATGTAAATTGACTTATTAAACCTCTTGAAAGAAAGATATATATAATATATTTTGAATAAATGAAGAGAGAAAAATTTGCTTGCCTCCACCGAGATTCAAACCCGGGACCTTTGGGTTACAGGCCCAACACTCTACCGACTGAGCTATATATATATAACCCAAAGGTCCCGGGGTTCGAATCCCGGTGGAGGCCAGCAAATTTGTCTCTCTTCATTTATTCAAAATATATATATATATCAGTTCACACCTTTATTCAAACTAAATACACATGGCATTGAATGAACACGATTGCTTGAGGTTCAAAACCCTTAAAATACCAATAACAATGTCCGCATAATTAGTCAATGTTTTACATGAAAGCCATCTTCTATACTTGAAAGCCTTTCTGATTATTTCAAAGTTTTTGCACCTGACATTTACCTATGGTATAATAATAATAAAGATTGTATTTGTCAACAGGCCATGCATAGACTTGAATAGGTATGACAGTACTTCATCATTTGGAATATACATGTACTTCATACATCTGGTTTATGCTGAATGACAAAACTGAGCTAAACAAGCCAGTCAATCTTTGTAAGGGGGACATATTTAAATTAAATACAACTGGGTTTCTATCCTGTTCATATTACATAATTTACAAACAAAATTATTTTGTTATTTTCCTAGGATGACCTATAATATGTAACAATTAAATTGAACAAATTCATTCTTAGATTTCTCTACTATTGGTATCCTAATTAACACATTTATACAAGGATGATGACCTGGTTACCAAATGGACTTTACCTACAAACTGACCAATCAGAATCTATATCAATTAATAATCAGAAACAAGAAGGCATACCTGATCTACACATTCTTTGCTGATTAAAAGCTTCCACAACAAACAACCCCATGATAACACAAATTGATTACAGATAAAATGCTTGAAGTCTTAGCATGTTTTTATGCCTTGTTAATATTTGGCCTGAAAGAGATATAATTGATGTCATCTTCATTTTAGAAAATAATAATAATAGATCACCCCATAGAATAGCCAGTGGTCTGGTCGCTGGGCCCTGGAGCTCTCTGAGATAAGTTTCCTTTATAAACCAAATTTAACAGAAAATCCAAACCTAAGGGCTTATGGAAATATAGAAACATTTACAGTACTTGAATTTGTGACTGGCACGTGTCAACAACAACTCATCAAGAGCAGAGGTCAGTAAATCCCAAATACCATCTGCTGATTTGTACCAAAAATGTCGATTAGACTAACCGATTAATAACAAAAATAGTTCAGTTCCCAAATTCTGAATGGCAGTCTGTTGTCAAAATATAATAATGTCATAATAAGCATGTGATCATATTCTATTTCAAGAGATCACCACAATTTTAGAACCCAAATAATGTTATATTTGATTAGCACAGCAATACTTAATTATATGTAGTTGTGTAAAATTTGGATATTGGAATACATTTGATTTTAATACCTAACTTTTAAAAGCCATCTGTGCTGCATTTGTCAACCAACCAAATACATTTATTCCTTGGCTGATCATACGGATTAATCCTAATCTATATTTATATGTGGGAGTTTATCTAGAACATGAGATGATTCATCGATTTTAATTAATCTACATCCCTGTGCCAGTGTGATTGCTTTTTAGAAATATATGTTAAAACATTTTTCTATTTGAAAAGTAAGAAGCTTACCTTAAAATCCCATATCAATCTGTTAAGAAATTTACTGCATTTTGTGAATCTTATTTCTATATATATATATATATAAGAGTACATGTACGGGAGGGCTATACTTCCATCCTGTACTGAATAAAGCTTATACTGTGCCTAACACACCCAGATTGTAAAGTGTCATCTGATACTTTCTTTTGTAATGTTACAGATCAAGTGAAAGTGATACTATGAACTGAGTGAGGGGCAGGGTGTTATAATATGTGACAGTTATATGAGAAAGGATTGTTCAATTCTACAGATGATTCTGTTTGATATTGGCTGTTGTCTGTCGACACATCTTTTTTGTTTATATGCTAAAAGATAAACTATCACACAGATAAGGATTCAATACAACAAATAATGAATGGAGTGTGTTCATTCCATACATTCATAAATCATCCTTTCTGAGTTAAAATGAAACAAGAGTTTTAGTAAATCCAACATACACCCTCGTGTGGGTGCTCATGGGATAACCATGGTAACCTAAGACATTTCAAACAATGTAACGCAACATGCCATGTTCTAAAGGTGAATCTGTTATAGCAAAAGGCACAATTACAATCGATGGTGAATGTGATACCAAGTTTCAGAAAGATAGGCCTTATAGTTTTCGAGTTCTGCTCCGGAAATGGATTGGGGGGAACCAGATGGACAGATGCTGATTCTACCATAATACAACCGTTTTTCATCAGGCATATAAAAAAGCAGCAGTATATTTTCAATCCTACAAGATAATGGTCAATCTGTAGGAACAGAAATCTCTTTACTCGATTTGGGTTCTATGGAATACTTATTGTTATTTGATTCATAAAACAGTGTGCTCAATGGGTGAATCCATAATTTATGGTGTCAATGAGTGAATGACAAAGATAGGACAGAATACATGTTGTGTACAGTGCTGGATGCCACAGCAAATCAGTTTTGTGTTGCCCTTTTATCTCTAAGAGCATCGGGGCAATAGAGGGCTCCCTCACACAACCGTCCACAGAACAGAAATGAGAGAAATTCTACAAAAATGTTTTTCTAAGTCAGCTTGGTATTAACTGTTCAAACACAGATATGTAATCTGTACTTCATTTTTATAAAACTTGTTTCCACAGGCGAATGGTGGGAGCCTCCTGTTGCCCTGGGGCTTTTTGAGCTAAAGAGGAACAGGAAGCCAATATGTTTGTGATGTCTTTGTATTGTCCTGTGAGTATCCTGTATTTGTCTTGTGATGTTTTTGTTTGTTGCCAGTGGTGTCAGGGTGGTTTCCTTCACCCATTAGGTCGACACGCTGTGATGTGAGTGAAATAACCTTAAGTACTGCGTTAAACCCCAATCAAACAAACACAAAACCTGTTGTTTCCTGTTGCTGAGTTAAGAGGATTGATTGCTTAAGGGTATTTCACTTATATGACAGCGGTGTATTCCAACACTAATTGACACTAGCACAACAAAGATGTGAAGCATTTCCATAATGTTGGAAAGTTAATTTTCCTCCAGTGCTAAGTTAAGACCTCATTACTCCTCTTCAAACAAACTGCCCTTAGCCAGAGTGCTCAGAGCTAAGAGAAAACAGGAACACAATGTTGCATTTGAGTCTTTATTTTTCACATACTGTGTATTGTGGTTGTTCTGTGATGCCTTTCTTTGCTTCCATTGGATTTGAGGGTTATTTTCCTTAACCAATCTGGCAAGCACCATCTCTATCAAACAAAGAAACTGTTGAAGCACTGGGTTATACAGCATTTTAAAATGTCTTACAGGTCAAAATGTATAATGTTTTTACACAACATCAGCTAATCATTGATGAATTCATAAAGAGCATAAAAAGTTAGCTAGGTTTATAATACTAGTGAAGAAAATTTTTCTCTGTTGTCTTCGCTAACAAAAATAAACTACCACTTTTATATCTAAAAACCTAACTGGTCAGGTCAGCAGATCACTGTGAAATATAACAGTTTTATTAATATGTCAGAGTGAACAAATATTGCTGATCAAACTATGTTTTCTGATGGACAATCTTGTCCTCATGAAGCCGAGAAATTAGTTTAGCTTGACAGGTCCTGGCAATGGCGAATCGAGGAGGACACGTTTCACATTGGAGCGCCAGCTCTGTGTCAAGTACAGCTAACCCTGGACTGTGACCAACTCTCCAGGCTGGGCTTTCAGACAGGCCATAACACCTCCACTAATTAGAGACATCTGTTTGAACAGTCAACTGCCCATGGCACACAGATAAGTTAGTGGACTTTATCTCACTCCACCCAACAACTACCAGCACCTTACACACCCATATCAGACTCTGAGACTACTTTTTGACCTACTTCCTAAGACAAATCAAGTTTGCCAGACATCAACATGTCTTACAAACATTTAAAGATCTTATGGTATTACAATAAGTAAAACAAATGAAGGCCTTCTTGTGAAAATTGAGTACCCTAAATCACCTCCAATTTCGTCCATAATATGGCTACTTTAAAAGTTATTTTAAAGACTTAGAAATGGTTCC
>JAQQZZ010147100.1:0-10537 GCA_030265115.1 Mopalia vespertina | reverse complement strand
CAACAAACAAAGACAACACAGGACAGACACAAGATACAATAGTGAACATCACAAACAGGTCAGCCTTTAGCGCTGGGAGCACCAGGGCAACAAAAAGATACCTCTAACCACCCGCCAAGAGACTGTAATAAACTTGCTTCACATGGAGTAAAACAACAAGCAGGAAAAAACAAGATACATTAAAGATTGAATATAGAAAAAAAAGAGTGACAAACACACACCATAATGAGTTCATGTTGAAGCAAAAAGCTTGCATAATAGATTCATTTCATTTGATTATTTTTAATACCAAACATGAACTAATTGTTTAAAGCGATGTGAAATTAACTCCTGGATTAGATGACGTCACGCTATGTAGAAGGCCTATCTCTAATCCTAGATTCCTGATATATAATTCTGCTATTAATGGCTTATATTTGTTTTGAGAAACTGGGGAATGGAGTTAGTTTGTTTGTTTGATTGGGGTTTAACGTCATACTCAAAGGTATTTAACTTATTTTACTACGGATAGTCCAATTCACACTGTTCCTTGTCTAATTACAGTGGAAAACCAAGAGGAAATCACGTAAAAACTACCAGCGCGATTGCTGGTGCCACTCATATACCGCATGCTCGACAGACTGACTGGATCCTGTGAATGGTACATTGAATTAGGATAAGTTAGCGCATACGCTAACCACTAAGAATACACATACCTCACAGTCCTGGTCATTCTGATAATAGTCAGCACAGTCATCCTCATCCGCTGAGCTAAGATCAGAGTGACATTCAACATAACTGGAGGCCGCCGATTCATGACTTATTTCTCTGAGTGTGGAAGGTTTACTGTTGGTCACCTCTACACTACCCACAGCTTCATTACAATTCATCTCTGGTTAAGTGAACAATAACAAGACTTAGAATACATTCATATGTATAAAATCAATGTATATTAGTTGTAAGTGACTTGGTGGAAACGTTTTTATATAGCAGACTCTGAACAGGATCCTTAACATTTAACCTGGTAAACAGGAAGTTTGGTCACACATGAGTGCCCCAATACTGGCCTGTGCTGTTGGGGAGAATGGACCGAACAGCTTGTTATGCAAATTATTTTAGGAGGACCAATTGATAGGTTTCCCAAATTGTATGCAGTGTGTCAATTTGAATCCTGATACTGAGTTTTGTTAATCTGATCATAAATGAAGTTTGTATTAAAAAGAAAATTTATGTATTTAAAAAATTAGCAAAGAAGCGACAAATGAAAATGTTCCAGTATCTCACAAAGTTTAAGAGGACCGATTTTAAGGTTATGCCGGAAAAGATTACAGCACAGGCCTGGTCCATATGCTCTCGGATAAAACGGACACTCGTTTGTGTTTTTACCTGAAGAGAGCTCTGATAACAAGATTGGTAAGGCAACATTGTAGATCTTATTTCTGGAGGGATCATCATGACAAGAGAGAAATGTGTTCTCTGAAAATAAAATAAAAACTAAGATTATATAGCATTATTTATTTAAATGTTACTTGATGATTTTGATGTGACAGTTAAACATATTAGATAAGGTTTTCAATCTCGTCAATCATTGGTATATTTCAAGTTTGATATTTAATATCATACTGTTATACTGTTCTTTTTGGAATTTGTTAAAATTCATCACTACAAAAAAATGGTCAAACTGGAAAAAAAAAGATATTTGAATAAAAAAGTAAAAAGACCAGACAACCTGTTTTTGTGTTGTTACTGTTTTTGATCACTAGTCTGAATGACCAATTGTTTTTTGTAGTTTTAAAAAATTAAATAACTAGCCTATATATCACAACCACAAAAAATCAGCAGCAGGCCTGTGCTGTTGGGAAGAACAGACAGAACGGGGTCTCCCCATGGTTATGCAAACTTAATTTAGGAGGACCTATTTATAGGTTACCCAAATTGAAAAATAAAACAAATTTTGCCATCTGATTATCAATGAAGATTGTATTTTAAAGTAATTTTGTTTTATTTTTCACAAAGGCACATTTATGTATTTAAAAAATCAGCAAAACTGGGGAAAATGAAAATGCTAGGTTATCTCACAAAATTTTAGAGGACCGATTTTAAGGTTATGCTCGAAAAGATTACAGCACAGGCCTGAGCATGTCTATATTTTTTTAAAAAGGTTGTTAATGTTTATACATAACTAGGGCCTACATATATTTCTAGTTCAGAAACTGCTCTTTTGGAAGTTTACCTAGAATATGACATATGATTGACACCCCTGTGCCAGTGTGATTAATTTTTTAAAATATATTATAAATCTTTCTGTACATTAATTAGCTAAATAACACATTTGTATAGAAACTAAGTTCTCTGTGTCCTCAATAAATAATGAAGTTGTTCACTACACATATGATTTTTAGTTTCTCAACACCAGCTTCTAACATGCCACAAAACATTTCATTGATTGATTGGTGTTTCACACCTTGCTCAAGAGTATTTCACTTATATGACAGCAGTGTATTGCAACAGTATAACATTTAAACTAGCACAACCATAAAATGTAAAGTGTTTTAATAAAGTCAGAAAGTAAATCTTCCTCCAGTGCTAAGTAAAGACAGCAGTGCCACAAAAAGAAGTTTTTACACACATGATTACTATAGGCCTTCTGATTTGATGGGTGCTGTCTTATCTTTTAACACAGATCATGCCTCAAATCAGTTCGCTTTAAACAAAGGCCTAAAAAAAAAATTTTGGTTTCCTCTAACCGACCGACCTCTACAAGATACCTCTACGAGATACCTCCAAGTCCAAAGTTTTTACTGGCTTTTGAAAAAAAAAAAAAAAAAAATGTTTAATTTTTAAATTTTTTTCAAAAGACCTAACCAAATTGCCATATTTTGATAACCAAATCGTTTTTGTTAATGTTTTTCGGTTATGCAAGTATCTGTATGGGCTGCTGGAGGCCACCACCTCACACTTGAGATAATAGTAACTTATCATATCAGTTTTATTTAATATCTACTGTTTTGTACAATGTCTACTAAAAAAAAAAAAATTAAGAAAAAAAAAAAAAGTCAATACACGGATTTGCTTTTTAAGTTTTGAATCCATCACATGCACTGCCTTTGGGCTTGTGAAATAAACTTGTTACATCCTCGTTAAGATATAAATTAACGTCACAAAATAAAGAGGAAATATACTATTTTCTTGGTATGGTTCAAAGTTTACATTTGTGACCAGGATATACCATCTTTAAGAGGAATGCCTGAGGGTCCCACAGATACTTAAGTTTAAATTGATTGTTTTATATAAATAGCAAGTGTAGAATGCATGTTTAACAACATCTTGTTGATAAATGTTTCTATGTTTATCTTTGTTTATAAACAGTCTTCGCAACCATCCCACTGTTGAGGAGATTACGTACCTACCCCACTCCCCTATTTTCCATCTTATGATTATCAAATTTATCAGATAGTGTAATTTAGCTTTTAAAGTACACACATGTACATGTGAATTGTACTGAATAACCAATTATTTACTGAAAACACAAATATAGACATTTTAGTCAGATACGCAATATCATATGCATTTTAAACTTTATAAAAAAAAACTTACTTTTTCTGACTGGTAATTTAAAAAAAACACAGAGTTTTTTAGTTACTTATCTAAATATGTTTATTTACTTATACGCTTACTTAGTTTTAATTATATTTATTCAGTTATATATTTCAGGTCTTATTTGCACAATAAATATTGTAACTGTACCAAACCTAATATATTTATCACACTTTTAAAAGTTTACATACCAGGGTAATCCTCTGAAATACAGCAGATAAACTGTACATCTTCACCATTACCCACCAGCGTAAAGGAGAATGACTGCTCACTTATTTCAAACTCTGAAACATAGAGCAATGCTAAGGTTAATCACAGTTCATCAAATCACATCTGTATGAAAATTACAGAGTTTATCCGTTTAAGAAAATTATCAACTAAGCAGTATTTGACATTTCTGCAAATGGTCATGCACATCTATAAAATACAAGGAGTTACACCATTTATCCTTGAAAACTCCAGTTTGATTGCCATCAATTTTGATGAAATAAAATAAAGCTGTTGATAAATATGGTCAAGTTAAACTGTGTCAGATTATTTTTTTGCATATTATTTTTTTGCATTGTCTTTTTTAACAATTTTAGTTTTTCTGTCGTGTTAATGCTGAAGCCTGAAGTCTTTGTGACTTCCATGCCAAGATCTAACTGACACCCATGGTAACTGACCCACTCAATTATTTATGAGGGTGTGCCAGTCCAATGGGTGAAGGAAACCATCCTCGACACCACTGACAACACACATAGTAGACAAGACAATCACAAAGGGGTGGTTACTACAAAGTTTCCTCTCGGTTTTTCACCATATTTAAGTAAGGAGCCGTTTGAAATGAACAATCCGTCATAATGTTAAACCCCAATCAAACAAACAAACAAGCTAATGTAAGATGTAAGGTCAATAAAATCCAAATATAGTAAAATGCCATTTTAGACAAACAGTTTGAAAGTTGGGGTAACCTGTAAGGGAGGGACCTTCATGTTGCCTCTAGCCTTATAAACAAGACCTACATTACACGTAATGTAAAAACTTGTTAATATGGCTGGGGGCAACATGAAGCTCCCTCCCTTACAGGTTACCCCAAACTTTCAAACCGTTTGTCTAAAATGGCATTTTACTATATTTGGATTTTTGGATTTATATCGTGAAAAATGTCTCACCTTCACCACTTCCTTGTTGTCGTTTATATGTCAGGTATCAACTGACACATAAACGACAACAATAAAATGGGGACGGTGGTACGTTTTTTTAAAACCATGTGTTACAAAACATGATCGAATATAGCATTATTCCTGCTGATGACGGAGTTTGGCAAAGTAGAGTAAACGTACGGTTCCAATATAATACAAACGGACGAATGGTGATTCAATATTTCGGTCAAGAATCTGAGACCGTATGTGTTGTCGTGTGTATCTTTATTTGAGTCGTAAGTTTATTCAACTTTACGACTTAAAATAAATGTCATATAATCTCGGGACCAATTTCGAGCTATCTCCATTGTTCAATAAAGTTAAGATTATGATCATTAATACTAATAATTGATGAGAAACAAATGTTTTTATCGATAAAACTGAAAGCGTAAAAGGTGGAATTTTGCTCGATACATTTTATACCTTTGAATTTACTGGATTTATCAGACCACGTTTCCTTGATGTGTTGAGCATCAGATCGAAAAATATCCAGTCTAGATGGCATACTACTTCACACAAATCCCTTTAGTTTATATTCTAGAAAGAAACTCGTGAAAGTGAAAGAAGCCGAGAAATGTCAGACGATTGCATGCGCTGTCGGTAAAAAAAAACTTCCGTTCTCGTGTATTCTCATAGAAGCAAGTGATCACGCGAGAGTAACCATTTTTTCGGATCCAGACAAGAGACAGTGGAAGAGAGGCAGAGTTCTTTAACTCGCAGAGGGCTGTGGAGAAACAAGATATCTATGTGGTTGCCCTACAGATAAACAATAGTCTTTCCAAAGTGAAATAAGTCCTGCTCAATTGCGGTGATGCCGACTGACTGCGCTTAGTACAACCGGTGATGTTGTTGTTGCAATTTTGACAGCAAGTGTGACATTTGTATTTTCCATGCATAAACGTTAAAATGTTAAGCTAAATTTGAAATAGTTGAGGAACCGTCAGTATTGCATCGAATGGAAAACTGTAATATGATAATATATAACTGATACATGGAAGTTACTTTTTGCCTGTCGAAATTATCCACTCTTTTTATTTACCGTAGGGTAAAAATATTGTTAATCCCCTGGATTAAAGTGGGATGCATGCAAAGTAAAGACTTTTTGTTATAAATTGTCAAATCTCAAGAACCAATATACCACATTTTCTGCTTCGGTGTTGGAAATGCAGTAAAGTTGTTATGGACAAGGACAAGATGAATGGTGAAGGAGCAAAGAACTTGAGGGGAAATAATCAGGCTAATCATCAACCTCGTCCAAATGGGAATACACATAACAGCAAAAATGTTACACAAGCTTCAAACAACATTGGTGCAAATTCCAACAACCAGCCAGACAGAGAACTAGGTGAAAGAAGTACAGGTCCGTTTAACCCAAATCCACAGTCAAGTGTTAGTGCAACTGGAACTGTTTCAACTGTAAACTCTTCTCCTACTTTACCTGTGCATAATCATGTTCACATACCAATTATTGGAAGCGCAAGTTATAGTGGAATAAGCACCCTTTTACCACTTCAGACAACAGGTAAGAAATTTGGCACCCCAATAGGACCACAGCTACCTGGAGGAGCCCTATATAACTGGCAAAGTGGAAAGACATCAGTGAAGGAACGACTGGCCTTTTTGTATAATACAGATGTAATGAGTGATGTGCACTTCCAAGTGGGAAAACCTCCTAATTCACAAACGATTCCAGCCCACAAGTTTATGTTGGCCATTGGAAGTGCTGTTTTCGATGCACTGTTTAATGGAGGTATGGCAACCACAGATACCATCATAGATATCCCGGATGTTGAACCTGCTGCATTTTTAGCCCTGCTACGTTTTTTATACACAGATGATGTTCAAATTGGTCCAGAAACTGTCATGACTACTCTGTACTCAGCTAAGAAGTATGCTGTGCCAGCATTGGAAACAGCTTGTGTAGATTTCCTCAAGCGTAATTTAAGCAGTGACAATGCATTTATGCTCCTGACACAGGCCCGCCTGTTTGATGAACCCCAGCTAGCTGCTCTTTGTCTGGAAACAATAGATAAGAATACGTCAGAGGCCATTGGGGCAGATGGCTTCACTGACATTGATCATGAAACCCTTTGCGTGGTTCTTGAACGTGATACACTTGGGATTCGAGAATGTAAGCTCTTCTCCGCAGTGTGTAGGTGGGCAGAGGCTGAATGTGCAAGACAAAATAAACCTATTACTTCAGAAAATCAAAGAGAAGCACTTGGAAAAGCTCTAAAGTTTATCCGCTTTCCCTTGATGAGTGTTGAAGAATTTGCTATGGGAGCTGCTCAAAGTGGAATACTTGAAGATCGAGAAGTGGTCCAGCTTTTTCTCCACTTTACAGTTAACCCCAAACCTTCAATCAACTTTTCTGATGTCCCCCGATGCTGTCTGACTGGGAAAGAACAAGTGGTCTCTAGATTTTGTCAGATTGAGAGCCGATGGGGCTACAGTGGTACCAGTGACCGGATTAGGTAAGATTTGTGTAGCATGCAGTTGTATCTGTTAATAAAATAAATACGGTCAATTTGTTTGGGTATTTAAAAAAAAAAAAAAATCATTATTACCCAGATAACTGGGCGATTATATTGCTGGCAGATAGTTGGATCTTCCAGTGCTGCAGTGGCATCAAAGCTAAGAGGCACCTGAAACTGATGTTATAAAATTGTTTTCTCCTTCTGGCTATAATAGGGACAGTGTGTTTCAAGAACGTTCATACCCTAAATCACCTAAAAATTCGTCCATAAAATTGCTACTTTGGAAGCTATTTTAAAGGCTTGGAAATTGTTTCTGAGAGACAGACAATTGATTTCCCAGTTAGAAAGCATCAAGATTTCTCAGAAAACATAAATTTGTGTGTTTACATGCTGTAATATTGTCACAACTAGCAAAAATGTAAGCATTGTTCATAAACGAAATTTTAGGTGATTTACAGTACTTCTGGCTGTCAGCCGACGGTATGTCCTAATGATCAACGTATATTGTTGTAAGCTCGAAAGTAATTTCGATTTACTTTTAATAACACATATGTGCATACTTACAGTTTTCGCTACAGTAATTCCACAATTCGGATTTAAATCGGTAGGGCTAGGCTGATACAGATTAATCATTTTTTTGCTTGTTTTGTTTTATTGTTTAGATATTTCTTTTTTTAAAACGACATTAGCTCTTTTTAAAGTAGGTGAACAGCATAACAGGAACAAGTGTTTATGGAACAATCCCCTATCGTTTGTTTGATTGTGGTTTAACGTCGTACTAAAGGGTATTTCACTTAAATGACGACGCAGATTGTCCATGCATTTCACACGGTGTCTTGCTTTAAATACGACGGAAAACCGGAAGGAAAACTCGTAAAAAAACACCTCGCGGTTGCCGAAACCACACCGTGTAACTCACTTATAAAAAAATGATGGTCGACAGACGGACTCGAGCCCGTGGACGGTACATCGAGGTAGGATTAGCATGCACACACTTACCACTAATTAAGCCCCGGTTGTTGGCCTCCCTAATCGTGGCATTTTTTTCTTTCAATTTAATGCTTATTTTATACAAAGAGGATTTTTAAATCACCCTGCATGTAGCCTACATTTATTTACAAGCTAACCATTGAAACGTTCAGCCGCATGTGGAGAAATATTTTGCTAAATAAGGTTTTAAAAGCAATTTAACACCGGCATCAAAACAATTTTTAGCGGTTAGCTCTTATTTACTATATGGTATGAAAATATTCAAATCTGGTTGAAAACCACTGGTCTTCTACTTATCCTTTAATATAGGCGTACTTTTGTTAAAGGCTTGACAGACCCGGCGATATATACTATCGTAGCAAATAATTTTTGATTATTCAGTACTAAAGCCCCTTTAGTAGTCCCTGCGTAGGTTATGCTTAGGCTGGCGTACGATGGCGTATGGTTACGTTCCCTGTGCATAGCCACCGCGTACCTATGGAGTATGCAATTGGCGTACCTACGCGTACGATTGCGTATAACAGGCGTAGGGTCGCGTACGTTTACGTAGGCCTGGCGTAGGTTTGCTTACGGTTGCGTACGGTTGCTTACTGTGTGCGCAAGCGCCGTGCAAATATGCAATAGACGTGCGCAGGTAGTGTCTAGGACACCCTTTTAAGCTTTTCCTGCTTCATCGAACTTGCGTAGGGTAGCGTACTATTGCGTAGGCATGGCTTACAGTAGCGAAGTGTTGCGAAAGTACGCTAAAAAAATTAAAAATGTTTGATATTTTGCGTCTATCTCGCGTACCCCTTTGCGTCCCTCCGCGTTTAGTTACGTAAGCTAGCGTAGTCGGTACGCAACTCTACGTATGGCCCGGTGTGAAAGGGGCTTTAGGAACGGGTGGCCGCTCCTTAATACATGGAAGTAAGGCCTATGCGTTATTAAGCACTAAGATGCTGTGGTTAGCTCCTTAGTACATTATAAGTAAGGGCTGTGCGTTATTGAGTACTAAGGTGCGGGAAGAGAGCAGCGCCGTCTACGTGACTTCACCGGTTGTACGTGATGGCCGTGGTTCTGGGAGAAGACTCCGTTGCCTAGAAAAAGGGGACGCAAATCTTACATACGAGTATAGAGAATGGCTGTTTTGTGTCGGCGGTTTAAAAAAGTGTGGATGGATTGAATTATTTCTATGCATGACAATGGCGGGGTACGGCCAGTGTTAATGACCGAGTCTGATGTCAAGTCATGTTATGCAATGACTTTGACCTTGACAAAAATTTGCCACTACGTCAATATTTCGTGTAAAGGTGTCTCCAGGCGTCATAAAGTGAACGTCACAACAACGACATGAGGAGTCCCCAGCTATACACATCACCAGCATGGCGGACAAACGTCACAGCATGTCTGAACTGGCACTGCACTAGATGACATGAAAGGTGATGCTTTGCGCTACATTTGCTATAACATAATAAGGAAGGGTTATTACTTATCATGTACTGCGAAGCGGATGAGTAACAGCTCACTGCAGAAAAAGGAAGGGTTGGACCTAGTGCTGTCATGGGGTGGTGTGGCTGTCTTCCCATTGTGCTTTGCGCGCCGTGATGTGGGGCATTGGGGATATCATTTGTTATTACATCATAAGGAAGGGTTGTTACTTATCATGTAGTACGAAGCGGATGGGTTAAAGTGCACTACTGAATAAGGAAGGGTTGATCCTAGCGCTGTTATGGGATGGTGTGGGTGTCTTCCCGTGATGCTTTTCACGCGGCGGACTCTTGCGAGAGTTGACGAGATGTGACAGAGATTTAACATGGAGTGCTGTGGGGTCACAGCAATGATATAAGGAGTTATCTCCCTTAGCTTCACATCACCAACATGGCGAATACACCGTCACTGTATGCCTGAACTGAAGGGGTCACTGCACTGCATGACATGCAAGGGGGATAGGAGGCTTTAAGGGTTGTGAGAGGTTGGATGAAGGTGTGATGTCTATAAAAGTAGGCCTATAGTCTTCCGGCACAGGTGATTGATGCATATAATCCCCCTAAAATCGCTCAGAACGCGTCTCCGACGATCTAGGACCTCCAAAGCCCATGAGACTAGCTATATTGATTAACAACACACCGCTCTGCGGGGGATTATTTAGCTACCATCAAGTGTGGAACATAATAGCCGGTTATATATACAGCCAATTGATAAAAACGCAAAAGTAGGTCGTACAAAAGGTTAAATTGCTACTTAACGAAGAACCGTTCACAAAATTGACTACAGTTAGACTGTAGAATGGTCAAGATCTTGTCTACAATACAAACTAAATTTCGATGACCC
>JAQQZZ010147089.1:0-12787 GCA_030265115.1 Mopalia vespertina | reverse complement strand
AAACAATCAAAATAAACAAACACGCCAATACCCCCTGTCATGATGGATGCGTCTGGTGACGCTGAGAATTACCTCACAAGACTTAAGCTATCGTCTATTGAGAATTTTAGGACACTTAGCATTATGCCAACTCATGCTGTATGCATTACACAGACTTACAGGGGTAATATAATTCGATTTTTTGGAAAGGTAATAGGGTATATAAGCCTCGTTTGCTTCTACTTGACTCCAGGGTACCTCTTTTAAAGTCTGTCGCTATATTTTAAATACCGAACAATAATTTGTGTTGCTGCTGTGTGCAGCTGTAGGACTGGAAGGGAGAAATGTCATCTGTTTAACTTTCCCCTAAGGCACAAACTAAAAATAATATAGGATGTACCCGGAAGTGGAGTGAATTACGCGAAACGTCGCAGATCACATGACGTGACTTTCAGGCCCTATTTTCCCTGTGCTTCACATAGTTTCAAAGTATTCATTCTCATATCTCTAGAATATGCATTCACATAGCCCCAGAAGACCTATTTCCATTTTCTCGGAAGACCCATTCCCGCAGTTCTGGAAAACCAATTCTCATAGTTTGGCAACCCCATTGGCATATCTGCAAAAGACCCATTGCCATATCTCCAAAAGTCTCATTGCTATATCTCCCAAAGACACATTGTCATATCTCCAAAAGACTTATTGCCATAACTTAAGAAGACCCATTTTAACCGAAGTAGCGTGTCGATTACGTATTCGGCAGTTTAACGGCAGTAGGGCTAAATAGATTGCTTCATTATTTATATACCAATGAAATACCGGGATTTTCTTCACGCATACAGGTGATATTTTACTGCAGTGAAATAACACTTTTTGTTATTACTCTTTGAACTTTGACCCTGTCCGGACTATAGTACTTTAAAGTTATGGAGTGACATCTGCACTGTCCAGTTTGACAGATTAAATGGATTATTTCAGTGTAGATTGCACTGCACCAAACACGGATATAATGAAATGAATCAGGTGAATATATAATGAGTTGATATCTTAAATATACCAAAACAGGCATACTTCAAACAGCTGAGCATCAACAGCATCGTGCTCCAGCAAAAACCGAATCACGCGTATGCAAGTTTTCAGTCGAACAGAGAAATTTCAATCTTGTAAGGAAACAAAAAATTGATATCCTTTCAATGGATACAACATTGATAAATTATAATTTTATTTCGTTCAGGCTTAGTAATATCAAAGGGATTACACAGTTCCATTCTGACATTTGCGAGATAACCGTTTATCAGGACATTTGACATGGATTTTGGTTTCATAGTTGATATAAATAATAAATAGAATTTTACACAAATGAAATACGCTGTGCCATACGATACTCTGACGCGTCGCGTCTCGTCTCGTCTCGTGGGTTATCTCTATCAGCCATTCACTCAAACTTCATAGTGTAATACCCTCTATTTACTCACTCCCATTATCCGACAAAGCACACATTCAAACCAAGATAATATTTAAACAAACATGGATAAGAATAAAAGCTTATTTTTTCAGGTCATTTCGTTGTGATAGAACACATAAATTCAGTTATCGTTCCTGTTGCATCAACAATACAACTAAGTCCCGATTTCGGTTGGAGGATAAAGATTCGTTGACAAAAATAAGAACCAAATCTTTGCGAAGGGAAACAAGGCTAAGAAACTAAATCCTGTGGAATTAAAGATACTGTATTCCCTGCCAATCTTTTATCAGCAATGGAATCCACACTTAATTTGCTGTGGTGATTTTAGCAATCATTCTGGACCTTTGGCGTCATGTTGAATGACGCTCTCTCACCGGGTCTTCTATGCAAGAGTTCATTTTCGCTGCTCCTAACAGTGAGCAGCCAGAGAGGGCGTTGGAGAAAATCATGACTCAATGTGCATCCAAAGTTCCGGTACTTTCACTCGCTTCATTCTCTAGCAATCTCTATCAATAGACCTCTAATACCCGTGACTGTACAACGTATGAATGTACAAACGCCAACGCTTCCTAGCGAAGCAAAATCTTAACCAAATGAGACCACAGTATAATGTCAAGCACGAAAATGGAGTTTATCGTGAAAGTCTTACACAATTGAAACGCAATCAATCACTACAAACATTTTACAGAAAAAATAATGACTACAGAGTTAAAAAAAAAACAGCTTATATTCTAGAATTGTGAATTAGAGGATATGTATTAAATGTTGAGACATTGGCAGACACTGACGGGAGTTAATGGAACGTGAAGTTTGGTACAGGTTGACTATGGCTCAGAAAACAAGTGTGGATAACAGTCACAATAAGAGATAGATGAAACCACAGGAACCTTATATTATTAAAGGATAAGAAAACATATTCATATTCAAAAGCATGCACTAACGTCTTACTAAATTATACGATAACAAATTCAGGTATAACTAGTCCAATGACATACCCATGTTGTCAGCATATCATCGGCTGCCGTGTTAGCTGTATATTACGTGTGATTCTGTAACATCGATAACTCAGATCGTGTTACCCCAGGATGACCACCAGAGCGAGCCCTGTTAGACTTATATGACAACATATAGACTCCTGTACCTTCTTTTTAGGCCTTATATCGCCAGGGTATTCTAACTACCTGTCTTGCATGAGTTTAACACATACTCTTCGTATCACCATCGGTTAATTGAGGATGTACATGACGAGGCCAAAGCGGGATTAAAATTTTGGGTTACATAGATAATGGATGATGACTGAAAGCAAGGAGCTTAACCTCAATTCTTTATAGGTCCAGCAAATATATGTGTATAAAGTTGTTTTCCTTTTTCAGAAAAAATTCTGTAAAATCATCGACTACAGCATACCGCGAAATATTTCATATATCTGGGTTTATATAATAAATGGAAGTGTCACTTACGTTGAACACATGTGTCGCCTTTAAAACCAGCAGCACATTCTCCTGAAGGGCACCTGCCGGACATCTTGTTACAACCCACATCTCTCAGACAGTTACACTTATTGAGGCAGTGCTCTCCCCACTTACCCGCTACGCATTCTGAATGCATAAACAATTATAAACAATTGATGAAGACTTATACAGACTTATGCCAACACAAAATTTACCGTGAAGTGTGACATTTTGCTGGACCTGAGTAATCAATACATTTTCTCACATTCGATGCCCGAATTCTGCTTATAACATCTTTATATAACCAATATATTTGCGAAATTAAGAGTTCCTCAAGCTGTAAAATGTTCCCGCATTCAGCGACTATACGCAGTGCGCCAAGGTCGGTACAAGTACAACACCATGTATATATATGTACATACACAATATTCCATTTATTTCCTAATTCTACCTTGTGGTATTCCACCGGCACTTAAACGAGATGATATAGGCCACTGTTTATCCACTCTAGTCGGCAGTTCAACTCGCACTAGGCCAATGCTGATGTTCGTTTTGCTCTTTTCACACACGCATGCAAGAAATTCCAGCAAGGAGCAGCAATGGCGTAGTTGGAGCTGAACTGCCAACTGGAGAGGACATAAACTGACCTTCATCTCGTTTAAAAGAGATGGAATAACTACGCAACGTCATGTTAACAGGGTTAGGTTCAATTATGAAATTTATGTGGTATTTTTTTTAGTGCATGATTGAGAAGTTTTGTCTGCATAGAATTACATACAAACCTTCACAGGCTAGCTGACCCACATCACATTTGGCACAATACATTGATGTGTTACATTCTTTGGTGCAGTTTTCTCCATACCAGCCGAGAGCACAAACTGTAATCAAGACAAAAACAAAGCTACCTAAAAATTGAACAGAAACGATATTTAGTTGTTTACTTTTATGTTTAAAAAGTACTTGACTAACACTATTACTTTGCATTGCCCGGTTATTTCTGGAAACCAGTGCACTGTTCATCCTCCTAAATGCACTGCTCTACCTAATTCAATCGACGCGGCATGGAACTAGGGAATAGTACATTGAATGAGGTTAACATTACTATGTACAATTGAGGCGGCATTAAAATCTTGGGCGGTGAAGAAGGTGGAGCAATACATTTAAGAAAGTTGAGCAGTGCATTGAAGGAGGTTGGGTAGCACATTGAGGTAGGTAAAACAGTACATTGAAGAAAGTTGAGCAGTACATTGAAGGAGGTTGATCAGTAAATCGAAGGAGCTTGAGCAATACATTGGATGAGGTTGAGCAGTACACTGGTAGAAGTTGAGCAGTACTACGGAAGTTGGCAGTACATTGGGGGAGGTTGAGAAGTATGTTGAAATAGATTGACCAGTACACTGAATGAGGTTGAGTTATATTTTGAAAGATTTTGCGCAGTACATTGAAAGAAACTTGGCAGTACATTGGGGAGGCTGAGCAGTACATCGAAGGAGGTTGTGCAGTGCATTATAATCTCGCATACCTATGTAGTGGACATTTTACCACACAAAATGGCAAAACAGCTATAATTGGACATTTTAGAAATGACTGATAAGCTGAACCCGACTATATTGCCACAAAAACTATGGTATATTGCCAAATTTAGCGACAGTATAGTTTGCATCTTTCGTTTACTAATTGATTGATTGGTGTTTTATGCCATGCTAAAGGGTGGTGTATTCCAACATTACTCGCCACTGGCACACTTTATCGACAGAATATTACATAAAAATGGTATTATATAATATCACACTTATGAGCAGTACATACCATAGATAATAAGTTCACACATTGGCAGTGGTTCGATAGTAGTCTGCCAGACTTGGATAACGTCTCCCTTAAGTGGAGTGTTATTCAGACATGTCCCTGTCCGAATGGGTGGAGGGTCACCTGTCTCGCTGTCTCTATAACAGACTTTGTAATCAAATCCTGGAGCTGAAAGCCTACCCACAGACAGAACGAATCCATTTATACGCCTAGGGACTGTAAAAGTGAAGGTTACAACAATCAAATTAGATAAGAATGAACTCAATAAAATCTTTCTGTTAACGGACTTGAGACAAGTAGTCCGAAGGCTATTGGTCGCTAACACTAGATTAATTCGCGAATTGTTGATAAGAGATAGACTCTCAACATGTCGTGACGGCATCTAATAGCGGATTGAATTTCATAGCAATCAGATAAAATGTCCCCAGTAATGTAAATGATTTTTGACTCTAACACTAAATTTCCCAAGTCAAAGGTCATAATGCGAAGACCAGATTTACACCTTTCACCCTCGCCACAAGTGGTTAAAACAAACATGACAAAGATTTCATTGGACATTTGTAAAAGTAAAACAGTCATTTAGAAAAGCGTTATCAAATTACCTCTGACGAAAATAATCAAGTTTGTCGACAATGTCAGTTAACTTGTCTGCTATGATGCTCAGGGCTATTGGAAGGGACAAAGTTAGTTGATAATGTGTGTGTCTCTTCATGCTGTCTACTTGCCATCCTGTGTTTAGACCGTCGTTTACCTTTGCTAATGAAATATCCAAGCTGATTAGTTGGGATAAAGGGACGTCCTTCGAAAGTAGCTGTTGTAAACTTCAGTTAAATCGTTTTTTGTTCTGTGATGGCAAGGTAGGAATTGAAGAGGTGCTTGGCACGACGATCTTTACCATGTCACGATGTCATCTAAATAGCAGATTAAGTATAGTAGCCATTTGAGCAACCGGCTCCTACCCATTTATCAAAGCGCAGCATGACACAAGTCGCTGCTGCCTTCAACTCGTGTAACAATGTTGCGGGTAGTATTTTTTTATGGTATAAAATATTGTCTCAATGCTGCAAATCAACTAAGTATGAAACCCCACATGCGTATTTTTGAAGTGATGTCGGTGTTTATTTGAAGATCAAAACTCTTCTCATTATCACATTTTTCTATCAATTAATGTGGACATAAACCAGGCGAGTTTTACGTTACAGTAGCATTGTAGTTGTTGTCCGTTTTTATTCGAGAGAAGACCTCAATGTCAATTTTTACCCCTAAATTCTGTCGGTTTATATACATGGTTTCTTATTCTGTTTTACATGTTTTATATGTCCTAATGACAGTTCCGGTTATCACAGAAGATGCACAGAAATTGTGAATTACATTTTGATACCGGATACTCAATTGATCTTTGGACTTCTGCTTACCCAGCATCCCCAAGATCACAGATAGACTGATTGTGAAACGCGTATTCTTGATACTTTTCACCCCAGAAAACATCCAATTTGTTTTGTATTAGAGAGCGCAGCATGGGCTGTAAAATGTTCAGCGTATTTTTTTAAAATGGTTTTTAAAAGATGTAATGTATTGCTGCCAGACAAACAAAAACCTACTGAGACCATTTGAATAATTTGTTTTCAGAATGCCTGTTCCGTCACTGAAAACCCTAGTAAACAATAATGCACCTACCATTATCCTGTCTGTTATAGAGTACAAATCTAGAGATATAATACTCGTGATCCATCGTGACGTTCCACCAAGCTCTTTGTCCCGGACTATTGAAATTGTCTGGCATTCCACAGGGTGTATCATAAAAGTTATTTCCAACATTACCATCCACAACACGATCACCACCAAAACAGGTTTGTCCTTCACAGTAAAGTTCAGGTCCAAACAGAGTTGGACGTCTGAGAATAACATTTTCTAAAACAGAAAATTTTTTACAATAAACCTATGTTACTGAATAAACCTATGTTACTGAAAGTAAACCCTTGCAGAAGTTAAATGCATTTGCTACACCCACGCAATGTGCCCATTTTTTGTTCAAAACTATACGTCTCAAGAGGTACATATACGATAGTTATATGACAAATAGAGGTTAATAAAGCCGATCATCTTCACCAGCCATGCTTAAAACTTACCTGTCCCTAGAGGTGTATGAGTTAAGAGACAACATGTGTTGGGATGTAGGTCCACTGAAAACCAGAAGTCAAATGAAAGTGCCTATGCATTTTAATAAATCAACAACGTATGAATCTGTACGAAGATTAAAACTAGAAATGGCTAATATCGAACTTTGATTGGATATCTAAAAGTAAACCCTATTCTGGCAATCCTCGAGAAAAGTGCCTTTTTATCATCCTACAACACATTTACTTATTTGAAAAGTGGACCACACGACTGTTTTCAGAAAACGTCCAGTTTTCTTTTCAAAGCGTAGTTAATGAAAAAAAAGCCTCAAATCCTGTCCCAATTTTATCTTACGATATATATTATACAAAATATACATTATTTAAGCCGACATTTTGCGAAGTGGACCCCTGGTTGTAATACTCACGCCTTTGACAGGTAGATCCATCCCAGCCATTGTTTGTGTCACACTGACCGTCACAACCTTTCACACTGTCACAGAGATGTCTTGACTTCACACAGTGACACACGTACTGACACCCAGGACCATATCTGTTCTGTGGACACTGAGTCCTCACTGAAAAGGAAACAGTATAGTAGTGCCCGTTTGTTGGCATATTGCAAAGTGTTACGCTCCGAAAAAAATATCATGTTGGCTGTAAGTTCTTGCTTGCATCACCGGCGTCTTAGCTTAAATTACATTTAACAATAGCGTCCTTCTATTTCCATCTGAGTGGTCGTCGATATTCCTACATGGTTTATATAAATGAAGCTCTTTACAGTTGTAAATATTGACGCCATTGAAGTAAATGTCTGTCCCTGTCAACACTAACGTCTGTGTGACTGTTTAGAGAAACTAACAATACACCAACACTTAAACGCTTGACAAAAAGCACAAGTGGAAAGTCTTGCGTGAATCAAACGATTTTGTTTGAGCTGTTCTATAGTTTGTACTTAATAACAGAATCTGAATAGTTTTGTAAACATCATCTACCATCTAGCTTTTCTTCGCAGACTGCAATTTTGGGATAAACCCATACTGTCCTTTCCCAGAAGTCACGTGACGGAGCTACATTTTAAGACACAGTTACAGACAAATTCCAGCTAGCTAAAAAGGTGTAGATGTATTATGTGGGTCAGTATAAAATGGAATTTTTTTTTAATTAAAAACAAGTAAATTTTTAATAGCTTTTAAAAGAAATGCATCGATCTGCAGTTGTACGACTTCATTCCATAGTCCAGGTGTAATTTGCCGAAAGATTTGCGGTAATTTACCGAACATTATTACATTCAAAATGGACCTGGTTGATGACGAAGCGGTCTATATGCAGTGCCATGGAGGTAAGACGGTGGCAGTTTTAATCATATGAATCTACACGAATAACAAGTAAGCATACACTATTGTAGGCGTTTCAATTAGGGATCCCAATTACTGAATGTAACTTCTGGAGTACCACAAGGCTCAGTTCTGGAAACATAGCTGTTTTAGATGTATATTTATAATTTACCAGCATTTGTAGCAAGCAACGTCCTACTTTTTTTTTTAGCTGAGGACACTTGTTAATATCTCATTGCTGATGACCCTTGATAGACCAACCAAACTTGAGTGAATCCCGTGTTGGTGATCTCAAATCTATTGAATATTCGGTCAATTCTCGAGTGGCGACATTCTAAACAAATTCACTTCTGTGCTCTCGGAAGACACAGTTTTCTCAACTAATGAACTTATCTGTTTAGCTCAGACAATAAATTCACACTGAATATTCAAATTCAAGAACAGCTTGAAATAAAATCCTCCGTGTTTCCTTCGCTTAAAATAATTTGCAAACATTAATAAAATGTTATCTGCACTTATCTGTTTCGCATAAACATTAAAATCATTTTGGATTTGGAGTTTGTATACATATATCTTAACTTCAATAACAGCTTCAAATAAAAGATTTCATGTTCCCTTCGCCTAAAATCACGCTTTTAAAATAATATACAAATGTTTTACTCGCCCTTGTGTTGAACATACACTTTGCGAAACTTTGTGGACAACTACTGTAGCAATATAAAATCCATTCAACCAGATTGTACTGTACTGGCTGACTGATTGACGTTGTACGCCTTGCTCGAGGATGTTACAAGGTTACAGTTGATACCAGTTCATAAAAACCGTATGACTGCCACTAACGAGTTTAACACATAAAATATTAACTCCGAAGAACTATTCTGAATTCATTTCGACTAAACGTTTCGGTTTATGGATCGAACTATCATCCAGAGTAGTTTTAACTAGATACATAGGTACATATTTGTTACTTTGCGCAGTCAAACGATAAAATATACATAACCTCGTAAATTTTTAAGACCAAGTGTCAAACGACCATTTTATAATTGCATAACATTCCAGTATTAGTAAACATCCAAACACACTATCTCAGATTGACCCAATGGAAACAAATGTGATAACATTGGCATAGGTAGCTATTATGACAAAATTATATTATTATTTATAGGACATTTGTCAGTTGCTGTAGGTAACTTTAATCAATCAGATTAATACTGACAGTTTTCAGAAGTTTACATAATGTTGTAAATTTCACTATCCTCATAAGATCAATGCTCATATATTCTTTATGTTAGCATCTTATAATTTTACCTATATATTGATCTTTACAAGCAGGACATGTAAACTGATATATTATCAAGTTTTAAGATCGAGGGATATGTGATCTTTAAATTTAAGAGAATAAAAAAGCATACCAATGTTACGATATATCTAGGATAGCTTTGCCATGCTAAGAAGTTTATTGTTTATGAAGAACTTAGAACTACTACATAAACTTTAAGCTAGATTAAATTGAGATTTTTGCCAACCAATTTTTGTTTTTCATGAACAAAATTAGACAAATGGACAAATTACACTGTGTTGGTAGCTCTCCTAAACGTTTGTCAAGAAAATGGATATCACTGTTATCAGTGAATTTCTCTGACGTAAATCTAAGTGACCTGTCAAATGGTTCAATTCTCTTTTTAATCTTATTAATATCAGAGGATTTCAATAATGTGTCATCTACAAACTGAACACAGTTCCATTGGTTATAGGTGATGCTAGGACGTATTGAGGCTATACACTCTATGAATGAAAAATTTTGACGCAACATTCCAGTCTATTCTGACATCTCCCAATAGAGACTCAAAATCAGCGACTTCGGACCACTTTGAATCATATCCCCAACTCTCCGTACGATGAGGCTATATCAATACAATAATTGTCAACATATCGAACATAACCGACCATAAGGAAATTTATGGAAGCCGTACAAATACGTCGACTTAGAGTGGAATTGAACAGCTTACAGCTTACCTCGATTAATTTAACGCCACTCGCTGATTAAATAGTCTCACCACTTCATTGTACCTCCTACTTCTTCTGGCTGATCTATCAGAAGCCTTTTAATTTGCTTAAACTCTTAGGAGTTAACATTATTAATCACTACAAGAAACCCTGAAGTTGTTTTAACTGTCTTTAAAATGTGATGATAAGACTTACATCTGGACTATTCGGCTCTTTGACTAACAAAAGGAAGACTACTTTTAAATGGCATACGCTTATTATGTTGTTCAAAATCTCATTGTTGAAGCGCCAGGGTTCTTTGAGTACATCACTTCAATTCTTTTTAAAAGGTATAAAATTTTATTGCTATTTATTTAATTTTCCGCGCTGCCAGATCCTTAAGCTAGGGAAAGAAATGCCACATCCATTGTTGAGTTATTTGTTGCAGCCGTATTGCAATGTAAAGATTGTCCTTATTTTGACGTCACATACCAGGTAGCCTCGCTTTCGATTCTCAAATATGCATAATCGCCTTAGGCTTGTTTTAGATCTTACGCACGCGGCCTAAGAAAAAGCCGTCCGGAGCGGTTGGGACCAACTTATTTTAACATTATCGGTAGCCAACTATCAAAGGATTCTAGGCTGCAAAAAATATAAGTGTTAATATGATTGTATGTTATCCGCCAATGTATGGGAAGTATGGGAGTTTACAAAAGTTTAACACATTAAAGATCGTGTTCTGTGCATGACATTAAAAACTATATAAAGGCCGATTTCAATATTAAGCTGTGTCAGCAAAGTATTCGACACAATTGTATGTGAACACGTATACGATCACATGAGTATGTCTATTACCCTTCATCAAGATGTGGTTTTGCCTGGTGGTTCAAAAATCACCAGCTTGTTGTCCCTTGTTAGTGCCCTGGGTAGTGGAAAGGATGTTTAGTGTATCTTTATCCATATGTCTGAAGCTTTAATAGGATGTGATCGTATGGTACAGAGTACATACATCCTTCGTAACAAAATTAAATAAATCAGTGAAGAAAGTGCACATATCATCAATTACATTTAGAGCATAACAATTTATGACATCAAATTTTTGATCTTCTAACAAAACGGTTACAACCACATTCTACCTGCCGTATCTCTCTTAGTATTAACCACGTGATTTTGTAGAGAATTCTTTACTACAGTTGCTATTTACAACTTTTCGCTCACCCATTACTGTAATACACATCGCCTGATAATAAATGTTTGAAATTATTAATAAAATTGCCATCCCATTGAGTCTCTTGTAATAAAAAAAGACAGAATAAGCAACAGAAACATAACCTTGACTCATTTAACAATTATCTGTTGGAAGCGCTAAATGTTTTAAAACCCGAAAATAAAAAATGTATCTTGATGGGGGACTTTAACATTGACCTGCTGAAAACACTAATAAAAAACACCAAAGAAGCATGTGATCTATATAAACGCTATCGAAACAAACTAAATCATACACTAAAACTAGCGAAGGTTAAATACTACGAACAAAAGTTTAACAAGTATAACAATAACATAAAAGATACCTGGAGAACAATTAGTGAACTTCTCGAACGTAAAAGGTCTAAAAACAATCCTGATTACATAACAAAAGATAATACCAAAATTACTGAACCTACTGAAATTGCAAGTCTTTTTAATGAGCACTTTTGTAACGTTGCCTCCCAACTTGCAGATCGCCTTCCAGATTCAGGCAATGCAGCATTTGAACATTTTCTTGGCCCAACGGTGCCTGATAACTTTGTTTTTGACCCTATTTTACCGGAGGATATTGTTCGTATAACATCCGGCTTAAAGAACTGTTGTGCAGGTGTCGACAATATTCGCAGGTCACATGTCAAACTCGTCGTCAGTCACATAGCTGAACCTCTTGCCTTTATAATAAATTCTTGTTCCAAATTTTATGAAAGTAGCCAGAGTTAGCCCAATTTTTAAAAGTTGTGATCCCCACGATATTAATAACTACCGCCCAATTTCAGTTTTGCCTTGTTTTAGCAAAATTCTGGATCGAGCCGCTACTGAAAACTTTCTTTATTCCTAGAGAAGCATAATATCGTATGCCACAACCAGTACGGGTTTCGATCCAACCACTCTACAAACAATGCTCTACTAAATCTTAACGACAAGTTAATAGCTGCTAAGCAAGCAAAACAGTACTCAATTGCCGTATTTCTTGATTTATCAAAAGCCTTTGATACGGTAGACCACCATATACTTTTGCAGAAACTATCGTATTATGGCATCCAAGGCACGGCTAATAAATGGTTTGAGAGCTATCTTTCAAATCGAAATCAATGCGTCGAATATAACGAAATTATCTCTGCACCTTTATCTGTTACCTCTGGTGTGCCACAAGGGTCAATCTTAGGGCCAATTCTTTTCACTCTGTATATTACCGATATATACAAGGCGTCCAATCTGCTACATATCATACTATTTGCGAATGATACATCTGCTACCATCTCCAACACCGATCAAGTACTATTACAAACTATCGTTACCGATGAATTGCAAAATCTTGATGACTGGCTTGTTGCCAACAAACTAACCTTAAACATCAACAAAACCAAATATATGATGATAAAACCATCTCGAAATTCT
>JAQQZZ010147078.1:0-12788 GCA_030265115.1 Mopalia vespertina | reverse complement strand
ATTACATGTTATTTGGATGAAGGGTTGTTTTCCTGATTTGGCTGTTTTTTACTTTCTCTGAGATTGATTGATTGATTGGTTGATTGATGTTTTACGCCACATTCAGTGGTATTTCGCTGTGGCGTGAACATTTTAACAATTTCTACAATTTGATGGATTCACTGTTCCACCCTGAACCATCCAGGGCCTTACATCAAACAGAGAAATGAAAAGGACAGACATGACTGTAAACATCCCAAATATATTTAACATTAAGTATTTTTATTTCAGTTGTAATATTTAGAAAGTTAAATATCTTTAAAACTATTTCTAATAAAAATTAATAAAATTATTTAAAACATTTACTGTTTTTAAATCTGTTTTGTGATACCTTGGACCTAACATGTTAGGTCCCAGGTGATACACACCAATTTGCCCAACGAACCCGATGACAATATCGTCTCCAATGTTGTCCCCTTGGCAGTAAACATCAAAACGAGAAAGAAATTGAACTGAAAATGACATACATAAGTGTTGAAAATTTTAAATATGTAAATGTATTAAATGCTTCATCTTGGAAAACTACAATATTGTGTTTTAAACGGTCAACTATGAGCCCTGTGTGTTCTGTAAGCTTTTCAGCGAGGGTGATCGCCAATCGGTCGCCCTCGAGTAGACGGAGGTGGGCCAGATGTAGAAGGAGGCCTGATGTCTACCTTCCAATGCGTCAAAGCTGTTTGCAAGAGCAACCGACTCAATGAAAATGCTTGTAGATGGCTTAGGAGAGAGGGGATGAACCCAATACACATGACGTACATTAATGGGCTGTTCTAATCGAAAACTTTAAAAAGCCTCTCTTGTGGCCTTGGAAGGGTGAACCTCGGGCTAGATGACTTTTTATTTTTTGTTTGAGTGTAAGATTTGTTAATATTAGATTTCGCCTTTTTTATTTTTTGCGATTTTGAGATTCGTTATTTGTATCAGTTTGCGTTTAAGTAGCCGTTGTTATTTGCCTGGTGTCCAAGTTAGCATCAGAAGGGCGATCATTACCAGTTTGTGTCGCAACAGACACAGACACTTTCTTCGTGGCGTTGGCATAGGACTGCGATGGCCCTTGAACATCGGAGACGCCGTGCCTCGATATAGCTAACGTTCTTGTCTGACTTAATCGCTTGGATTCTTTTTTCTTCAATGAAAAACTACAGTCTTTGGAGGAGGCCATGGGGGCTTCGACTGCCGCAAAGACATTACATTCTGTAACCAAATATTGTAGGTTTTTTTTTATTAAAGCTCATACTCAGAGAGCAACGAAAGCATACCTAACCACCTCTACATTGGTTCGTTCCGTGTCTGAACTTCTGACACTGGATGCACCTTGTTGGGTTGGGGATGAAGGTATTGACCCCAATCCTGTTATGACCAATGTAGATGTGGTCTGGCACTGTAGTTGAATCCAAAGTAATTATATCGGTAATAAGTTTTATTGTGCTGCCATATTTTCTATCTATACGTTGATCAGCGAGCTCGGTGCAGATCAGAGAGATTTTTGGTGTCATCCGTTTTAATTAATTTCATCAACGTTTTTTTACATAATTGATAGGGTTTGAAGGAGATGCCATTATAAGGCGATTAAAGTTTCACCACCCATGTCACCCACCACCCACGAATAGCCACAAGGGAGACTCCCCCCCCCAAAAAAAAAAACACTTGCGGGGACCAGCAGGTAACGATGGTTCCATGAGTAGTATACTTAAATAGGAAACGAAATAGTACTTCTGTTTAGCTGAGGGGACATTTTTCCCCAGCAGAACCAAAAGAAAATATATATTTTGTTTTTTCCTACTCAATTGACCCGGGAGCCACCGTGTTCTGGAATGATCTAAAAGTTAGGTTGGATGGGATAACCGTTTATATAATTTGAATACTGTTCAGACAAGGGAAGCAACCCATGACAAACAGGTGGACTCTTTCTCTCCTCGTACCATCGAGCGAGGGAGCAGGTGGAGTATATTCTGCAGGGCCTGTCGATGTTTATTACCCCCCCCCCCCCTTCACACATACCCCACCCCCATGCCAAGGGGGGAATCGATTAAGGATTTGAAGAATGATATCAAAATTAAACATAAAAGCACAATGCTTTCATTGTATCAAACCAAAATAACTTGTAGTTGAATCACTGGGCAGTATGTTCTATAAGGATGAAAATAATCTATAAACGCATAAATGACGATAGTTCCAGATTTATTGACATGTGTAACGTAATTGCATAGAACTGAAAGTTACCGGCGAGCAAGATACGAAATGCGCCAAAAAGATAGATTGGCTGTCAAGCTGGTTTAACTTGAACACTCGATAAAGCCTAACAATTTGGTGCATGTCGTGCTACACTCTAATTATGGATAACTACAATCCCTTCCGGGGAAAGCATTAACCTCTTGTTAATCAAGTTATATTTGGTCTTTCATCGATAGTGAAGTTCACAGATTTCTAACTTCCTGGTAACCGAGATCTTCCACAGGCAAGTCTGATGTCTCCACGAAGTTCTGTCATAAGCCTTGCCACACTTACCCCGTTGCGGCGGTCAGACAAAGATAAAAGGAAATTGAAGCCAATCAAAAAACATCAGCCACTGTTCAAACAATGTAACGCCTCTGCTGAAATATCATGGTTAACAGCAGAGAAAGACAATATTCTTTTCGATCACTGGACCTAATTATGCGTCTTCTTGATTGTCTGCGGCATGATGAAATTTTTCCTTACTTTGTTTTTAATTGGATATTAATGTATTTCAATGTTCGAACCTATTGCGGAGTAATACAAGGCAACATGGTTACACGCTGCTGCACATTGCCGATTACTCGAAGTATGAGGGATAACTCCTCCTTGTTTGACTACAAATATGGCCCAAGTGTGATAAGGTGTGGAATAGAGTTTCACGTCAGGACACACCTTGTCTCGAGAAGTTGACGTACGTTAAGAGTCGAGCGATCACAAACTTTTGACGAAAACGCCAGTAAAACGAACAAAATACCATTCAAATTGATCCAGATACTCTGGATAAATAAAGTATTTCTTTGCACGATAAGGTTTTGAATGCTGTTTCTTTCCTGATTGTATTTACTGTCTTAAACTTACTGAGCTTTCTAAATCATGCTGCCATATATATATATATATAGTTATATTTATTCATTCAAAATATATATATCAACTAATGGTATGTATGCTACTAACCAAATCCACCAAACCCCAATCTTCGGCGGTGTCTGGTTTATGAATACTGGCACATGGAGTCACGGAGTTTACGCTAGTACTTCCGATCCAAGCAGAATAAACCGTCTCATTAGAACCGGCTCTGGCGCTAAATATCACGTCCCAGTCATCATCGCCTGCCATATAGAAAAAGTAGACAATGTGTTATGTTATAAACACGGACAATCTGTTTTCCACAGAAAATATCAAATATTTCCGATTGTCTTGGCCTAAATGTCGGACAGGTACTAGAAATATTAAGTTTGAATCCAGTTCTGTGTAAGATATGTTCTGTTTTCAATTTGGTTATTTGCAGCATTGGGGTTTAACGCCGTACTTGATGTTATTTAGTTCATCTGATGATATGCCAGTGGATAAAACAACCCACGGTCACAGCTTCTGGCAACTTGCCAAATCAATCCCCAGACGCAATACAGATATCGCAAAACAGAACGGTCTAACTGGCGCTTCTAATCTCAGAGAGCACCAGGGCAAGCTGTGGGCATCTTTCAGTCGCAAATTGCTATTTTCAGATTAAGCTTCTTGTGCCCCATTAGTCATTTAAGGAACAGTACCAAGAGAAAACGTATGTCGCCGAAGATTGCATTCACTAAACATTATTGACACATTTATATTTGTGCGACATCCATTCACATTGCTTTTTGGGGTTTGATTGGTGCTATGCGTCGCACGTAGTGGTACTTCACTTATATGACGACTTTGCATTTCCGTTAACTGGAGGCAAACCGGAAATACAGCTCGCCGAAGCCACCCCGCGATCAAGTCACAGCAGACATTTCCCTTCAAATTTACAATCGACTGGCTGCCCTCAGTGTGTAAGTGGTGAACTGATGCATGGTCAGAACTGACTGATCCACTAGACAAGAACAAGCCACATGATTTAAAAGGAGTGTGTCTTTCATGTAACATTTCTCACACTACAACACCGATATTACATATCTCAAACCGTGCAGTAACGTCTTCCCATAAAAGAGACAGAGACATATTTTCAATGTCATATCTATTGTGGCGCCACGACGACGTCAAGACTTTCTGCAATCCTTTGGAAGAGGCTGTTCCAGTACCGTCTATTGTCATATCATCAGGTACGCGTGTAGAACGTGTATAGATTCACAAGAAATGTGTATGTGTGGCTACTTTGTTATCTACATGCATTTAGGTGGTAGTTGAGTGTACGGTTTTCGTTTTGACGTCGACATATTTTCCCAGACCTACGCTGAGGAATCACCGGCTGTACTTAGCAAATATATTACTGAAGATGACTTTTTAGCAAGAAACCCTGCATCCCCCCTTCGTCCCTCCCTCTGGTCATTTAACTCCTCACACAGACACACAAATAATTGAAGAATGTAAGTATGAGCAAAAGAAGAAATATGAGTATAAAAACTATAAAATAACTCACCACAATCGTGAGCGGCGGCCACGGCCCAACAGAAACACAGAACAACATATGTCATCAAACCTTGCATCTTGATGTTTTTCACCTGGTTCTCCACGAAAATGTGATGATCAGTAGATTCTATCTGACAGTATTTATACCCTGTTATGACATTTACCACAATGGTTAGTTTTCTGGGGTCAATTTGTACAATTGTGTACAGCGTGTAGTTTGTAAAATGCTTAAAATCAATTTCTTCTGGTATTTCCCCAAATGTCAATCAACAGTGCAAACTCTTTATTAAAATACTTTTTACCTTGTCATTAGAGATACGACAGATGCTCACCAAAGAATGACATTACTATTTCTGTGTCTACAAATGTTATTTTGTTTATTTTATAGGTCGCTATTTATTTTTAATTCTAATGAAAAGACTGGAACAACTATCAAACAGCGCCTCCGATGTGTTGGTCTATGTACTCTACCTTATTGGTCATTGGCATACTGTGTTTGTCATCTAAACTTTTATGTATGAACTGGCAATCAATAGTATCAAAAGTCACAATGCCAGCTATGTTTTTCACTTCAGTTCACTATCAGTGTGACATTATGGACTTCTCTCTGATACAAAATGTCAGTAAGAACGTTTGAATGCGCAAAACAATAAATTGACCGATGGAACGTAGGATTTTTGTTTTTTTTAACCGCGTGTGGGTGAGTCAAGGTGACTAAACGAAGGTAACAAGGTCTTTTAACAGCCAAACATATGGCAGGCGAAGCGTTTCAATATTAAATAAATTAAATTTGTTTGAAAAAGTTAATATGTTTGAATAAAAACGTAATATATGTTTAAAATTCTGCATTTGCATTCAACAAATTTATATTTTAATTGTATATGTGTTTTAAAATTCTGCATTTGCATTCAACACATATAAATATATATTTATTGTCTACATATTTATATTTGTTCATGAGTTTATATATTTATTGTCCACATGTTGTAAAATTGCATTCTGGGAAATATAATAATTTAACCAAAGACATTCATAAGGCGAGATTTCATCGGATGGCTGTTTGATATAATCCAATGAAATTTCGCGTAACGTGTATCAATGGCTGAACCATTAGCATATCCCATAATGCAGTTTTGCAATAAATATATTTAAGTTCGTTTTGAAGACAAATAAAAATCCATGCATCTCAATCCAAAACATCGCATACATATAAAAACTTTGACAACAAAAATATAAAAAAAATATTGCACATATATATTTTAAATATAGAATATAAATAAAACTATATGCAATAAAAACTATAAATTATGTACAAGAAATTTATTTTTTTAAATTTTGTACAAACTGAGCTTGTCTCTGATCGATATTTAACTAAATGTCTAGTATAAATATTACTTTCCTCTTCATCAACCCAAGGATCAAGCTAGAGCTAAAAGAAGAACAATAATACCACTTGCTACAACATACGCGGTACAACAAAGGCACGAACTATAGCACCAACTCCACGTTGTTAATTCTGGCTACATCATGTATTATATGGATTATTTATGTATATATAATATATCAATCTAAGATTCACTATTTGGGTCAGCTAAATTCATGCAGGCAAATTCCTAGTCATGTTTCTTGAAACTTTTCTATAAAATGTACACCTGTACGAAATGTAAAAACATTGCGTCTGTCCACCAAACATGGTTTACTTAACATGAGTTAGTTTTCAGATATATTCAGGAATATAAAACTATAAATTCATTGCATTATTTTTATACTATAGTTTTATTTAATACTAGAAAGTGGTGATCAATTACATTTGTCGCATTATTGATAAGTCCATATCGTTACAGAGTCAACCTTCATGGCGGCGTCTTCTCCATGCCACGTGGAGTACCAGTCATGCTTGTGATGCCAGAACTTCTCCATGGCAACACGTGGGCTGTCACTAGAGCTCCATGGTTTTGAATGTGGCTTGTTTTCCATCTTGTCTGGAAACATGGTCCCTCCACTAGCAACACTTAGTATCACATAAAACTGAAACGAATAGACATATCAATATGTCTAAAGTGATTGACCGTAGTCACGGGCTCTAGCTTCGACTCACATGGTGAGGTAAAACAAAGGTGTAAAGAAAAATATACAAATAGCAACACGAATATTCACTGACATAAAAATGTCTAACAGAAATAATTGTATTTTAAAACATTAAATAACTTAGTCTATTTGCAGTATACAGTATATTTACATTTTTTTTTAAATAGACAATTATTTCAAGTTTTATTAATATATAATTATTTCATTTAGACGTTTTTATTATGATATTATGATATTGTTATTATTAGTAATGTGTTTTACAGCTTTTTCGTGTTAAAATATGGTGACGCTTAGAGTTAAAAACAAATTATTGTAACGTATATGAAAATAAATGTTGTGATTGATGGGCCGCGAAATCCATACACGGGAAGCGGTTCTAAAACCGCAATTTCAACAATAACCTTCACTGACATAAGCAGACTTTGCAACTTCATGAACCTATACCTTTTTTATCATGATCATTTATGGGGAGTTTATATTATGTATTGTATACACAATTCACTATGTTAAATATCGACATTGTATTCCAAACGGTAATGTTTTATTCTGAACTTTGTTTTATCACGCAGCAATACATTTAATTATATAATTACGTCATTTTTACACGGACGCCCACATTTGTCAATATATGCACATTTTTTGTATTCCAACATTTATGCAAGATTGGACTTCTTTTTTTACCTCTTGATCGAAAGGGGCGTTATGTGAATTGCCATATATATTCTGTCCTTGGAGCTCATAGTGTTTATACATTCCCTCAGAAGGGGTTGGGATTCCCTTTATCAGCACGTCATCAACATATAATCTGTAATAATGAATACAATTGATACTTTTATTCATTCATTCATATATTTATC
Organism: Mopalia vespertina; assembly: GCA_030265115.1. Lineage (NCBI taxonomy): Eukaryota > Metazoa > Mollusca > Polyplacophora > Chitonida > Mopaliidae > Mopalia > Mopalia vespertina. The sequence continues at coordinate 5,202 of JAQQZZ010147078.1, read as the reverse complement.
CCATGTTAGATCAACAGGAGAAAATCCCAATTACAGATCATTGGCCAGCATTATTGTGGGAGGAAAATTTGGTAGTAAATTAACCCAGAAAACCCACGACCTTCCGCTGGTTGCTGGCATACCAAGCCACATACGGTCCGCGGAAATCAAACCCGCGACCCCAGGTTTGGGATATATATGGGCCAGAAGCATACCCTCTCTGGAGCGTGCACTCTAGACCATTACACCACTTGTGTGTCTTGCTAAGAGTTAAGGGTGTGATATTAAACATTGATTAGGCTATCAGCAAATATGCGATATGTATCAAGATAAAATATATACGTTTTTCAACAAATCGAATAGCTGTTAAAGAGAAAATATTGAAAAAATACTGACAGTTTCTCAAATAAATTCAAATTTATTTCAAAATAATTACCCAATTCACTGATCAACTACTTAGTGAATAGAAGAAACCAATAACGCCACCTAAATGATCTGGACAAGTGAAACTAGTTTTAATAAACCTAAGTCCTAAGTATATTGGATCAACAATATGCTTTGTTGACCACCACAACCTACACCCGCTTGCTCTCTCGGCCCGAATAGGCTATAGACATACTAAAGTATTGTCTTTATTTTAGTGTTATGTTTAGGATTGTGATAAAGGTAAGATTTCGTTGCATTGCCTTACCTAAAATGAATTTGGTTAGTTCTTTCAATAGACTTAACTGTGTTGACAGTTCACAACCAGGAACTAATTTCACCCGAGTGGTTCAGCAAGTATTCAATTCTATCCCAATTGCATTATGACCCCAGTTACTCATTTCAACCTTCTCTAATCTATTTTTCTATGGTTTGTGCAAATCTATCTTTAAGGAAGGTAAAATGACTGCTGAAGGTTCGGGATTTCCTCCAGGTATCCATCGTAATATGGCAAGGATCAGTGTGAAGTGGACAATCTGTTGTCATATAAGTGAAATACCTTTGAGTACGACGTTAAACCTCGATCAAACAAAGGACAAATCTTCGGGTTTAAGTACACGGATTCCAATGCCAAGGCAACAGGTGCTAGTTTAAATTTACTTCAGAATGTGTCATTCGGCCCTTCTCGTGTCAAAAAGGTATAACATAAAAAATAATCGACAATTTCCAACAAGGCTTTACATCAGTCAACGCGAGATAAATAGTTACAGTTAGTCGTGCTTTCAAAGCTAGAGCCTCTGTCAAAAACTAAGCATACTTATATTTGTCTTCGCATTCAATGAATATATCAGCTTCAACGCATATCGCCATGAACAAAACTTTTTATCGAAGTATTTTTCCTAAAATAAGAGTACAATACCAAGACACAAAACCAGCCCAATAAAACCATGAAATGTCCAGCTAGCATTACAGGACTTAAGACAGCAGTTGGCTTGGGGCAACCTCAAGAAACGATTAGTATTGGACAACATACGTTACTACATTGGATTTGCTTTAATTAAATATGTCGACAGATGTGCTCACTTAATTTCAGCAGGTGACCAATCCATCCTATATGTATGCATCCCATCTCCATATGAACTGCCGTGAAGCCAGCTGCAAACAATTAAAGAGATGATTATACGTCATATATTTGCGGATAGTTTATTTCAGCAAGGCAAAAGGTTGAACTTAATACATTTTTTCTATCGACCACGTTGGTGTTATTGTGTAAAAATGTGTAGATCAGCATTTTTTTTTTTCGACAGATCATTATTAGCGTGACTGACAATGTCCTTCCCTGCTGAAAACCACTCGGAAGCCCTCGAATGAAATGGGTACATCATCTCGGATATCATAGGATAGTCGCAATTTCTGATATGCAATTTTTTAGGTCAACTGATAACCATATATGGTGGTGTGTAGAGATTTCACATTTAGTTTTTGATTCAGAACAGTGGCTTTTCTAAAGCTGTGTTTAGTTCAGTAGTTTTCTTTGAGTGTGTGAATCATGCGCGTATACGGCGGTAAAGAGGCTTCCGGTGAAAATGTTAGTGCATATTTATACATGTATCCCGGGTTCGATTCCCGGTGGAGGCAAGCAAATTTTTCTCTCTTCATTTATTCAAAATATACATGTATCACGGCTGCAAGTGGTGAAAATAACACAGTGACGATAATTTCGCGAGGTATGGTTGATTGTCTTGTTATAAAGTCCGAAATCATTCAGCATTTGTACACTGTAGGGTCTATATCTAGATGTCAAAATATTGGTATTTGTTTTGTTTTGCTACATCCTCTGGTTATGGAAAGTTCATTTCAGGCACATTGTAGGAACATTAATTTCAAACTGAACAAATACTGGACACTTTATGGTTGTGTTAGTTTGATCTGTTACTATTGGGGTCACAAAATGGCGTTTGAGAGCCAAGGTTAAGACATGGGTGTGTTAACCTTGGCACATTACAAACCTCTGTCGTGTTATCGGAGTCGACTAAGGGCACATAATCAAGTCCCATCTGGGGTTTCCCCCTAAACCCACCGGCTTTGCTTGACAGCAGTGCTTGGAATCTATTTATAAACATAATCAAGAGACGGTTTTGTGTTCACAGTTTAATGAATCATCCAAATCCAGTCGCTGGACTATTTCTTAGAGTCTTAGGAGGTGTGAAAAGAATTATCAAAACAATACACGTGACTGTTGTGCGCTAGAGCGTCGCTGATAGGCCGGGCTCCCACGATTTTGGGTGAATCTGCCAATAGAAATCCAGCATATGAGGGTAGGTCAGAATACCCGTTGCAGAGCATACACATAATTTCTATTAAACACTCAGGATTTTGTTTATTAGCCCACCGTTGACGTATAAGTATTAGACGCTAGGACTTTTTTGTAACGGTCTGTTTTATATCTTTAAATAAAAGTCAGTTTCTGTTAAACTAACTCACTGAGCTCCGATAATATGCTTTTTCACATCGTGAGAGGCGCCAAAGATTAAGGATGCCGTCGCTCGCTGAACTCCGAAATTACCATAGTTCACGTTTCCTTGAAAAATAGCAAAGCATAAATAAACGATAAAAAGATCAATAAACAAGCAGGCATATAAATATGTTTGCATAACGCTTTTAGATTCACAAGCATGTGGAAACGAATGTGAACCACTGATAATACATGATAAACTGTTCACATATTGTTGATCCTGCCAAACCCGGATAAAATTCATCCTGTTTTAAACTTTTGTTCATATATAAATAAAAAGACACAACTGTAATTTACCTCGCGCTGCATGCCCAAGACTATCTTTACATAAAATTTTGTGTAAACTAAAGAAGGTTTTAAATTAAACAATGTCTTTTAAAGGGAATCACAGTCTAATTTCAAATTCTAGAATTGCAGAGGGCAGAAACTTGCAAATCTTACACTGATAGATGCATTTTAAATTATGCACCGATTTAAAATAAATTTAAATTTGTAACATATATAGATGTTTGAAATAATAAAGTTCGTGTTTTAAAGAAAGGTGGGATATAACAATTGAGTGCAATAAAACAATGGAGATTTGAGGTGGCTTTAAACAACACTGTAGTGATATAAATCTTATCCTGGTGAAAACTACCTGGCGTCTCGGAGATGTCTACTTCTCCAGAGCGAAGACAGGCTCCGTAGTGAGCGTGCTAAGGCAAAAGCCAAAGGCCTGTTGATAACGTTAAATACATAAACACAATGTACTGAGAGAATCCATTCATATTACAACTATCTTCAAGGATTATTAAATATAAATTACAATAAGATTATTATTTAAAAGCATCTTTCGTAAAATGTAATATCCTTGGAACAGGCTCCATAAATTCTGGCTCATTCGGTGATTAAGGTAGGAAATCAAGGCGTATATTGTCTTCTGGAATCTGTACTTAATGTCACCATGAGCGTTATCTTCAAACGTGGTAAACATACGAAATCTTTAAAAAGCTTTATATCTGGCCATAGCCAATCTCCCTTCACTATCTGCGCTTTAATCTCTAGTCTCCCATATTTGATTGATTGATTGATTAGTGTTTTACGCCACATTCAGTGGTATTTTACAATTTATTTATATCAATTTTGAATATCAGTCATTAGCACCCTAGGCCGTAAACATAAAAAAGAGAAATAAATATGAACTGAATAGGACATACAAAAGTTTAAAATTTAAAAAATTTTAAATATGTCGATATATTATATAGTTCAATTTAGATCTAAAAATTGTAAATATTGTGTTTAAAATTCTGTCAATTTTAGTTATTTACAATGTCCCATATTTGAATGTCACTTTGGATCTGAGATGGCATGACATTATAGGAGGTAACATTCCTTCCTAACTGGTATCCTTTAGACAGGCGTTTGCATATTTTGGGTGACATGTTCACCATTGTTCTAAAATGAAGATAGTATAGTACAAACTCACTGGATAGGAAATGTTAGACAAAAATGAACACAATCTGTTATAATTGTGATAACTGGAGATGTCAGTCATATTCTCAATCTTTTAAATTTGTCGCATTGTCTGAATAGTAGCGCACTGATCGGGTGGGAGCAGTGGCTGCGCCACAGTCATGTGTGGGGGGGGGGGGGTAAGAGGGGGGCCCCCTCCAATGAGAAAAAGCATACATTCCTATACATTAATTATAAATAAAATTATTAGTTAGTCACTCTTCCTGAGCTAGTTGTAAAAAGTTTGTTAGTTAGTTTGAGTTAGTTAGTTTTTTTATTGAAATAAACTTTATCTAACTTCTCGTTTGGCTCGGAAAAACGTTAAAATCAAATAAATAAAGTCCACCGGCCCCTGTACAAAACTCAAACTCTACCACACCCAGCCACGATTATTCACAGCGTCTGTAGTCAGCAATTTGATAAAAAACAGTACAAATAAACTGATCTGGTATACAAAAAAAACTTCTCACATAAGCAACATAGCCACCTGGCGAGCTAGAATTCAGATTCAATAATCAAAAAAATGAGTTGAAGACTGACATCAAAAGTCATAGTTAACCATAGTTGGCCTATTATAGCACACAAAGGAAACACAAACCTAACCAACCCGAGATTAAAATCTATTTAGAAGTTTGTCTCGGTGAGACATATTAGTTTTATACATGTATGCACAGTCAGAAAAATGGTGTTGGTTTAACACCATTATTTGGTGTCAGGGGCATTTGAACACCAAAATTTGGTGTTGACAATTGGTGTTGACCAAATCTAACACCAAAAATTGGTGTTAGGGCCAT
>JAQQZZ010147057.1:0-12789 GCA_030265115.1 Mopalia vespertina | reverse complement strand
AAATGTTCTGAAAGATACATTGCATAAATACATTGCCATAATCTCGCTAGAATCCGTCTTCAAACATCTAGGGATCTAGAGCTTCCACGGCCTAAGGGGCCACTGGACCCAGGCCATCATGTGCTATGTAAGTAAAAATGAGACACCCTATCTTGCCATTCTGGCTAACACACTGTCAAGCATGGATTGAACTTGGTCAAGCATGGATTGAACTAGGGCAACATGCACCAACAAAAGGCTTATCATGACATCATTTATCAAGGCTGATTTTATTTCTGGGAATTTTAGAACTCAAAAAGTCCTTAAATGTACTTTGCTCATCATCTGACTTAGACGTACCCATTATGACATGAGTTTTATTACAATCAACTGATAACAAAGTGCGCATTGGGTAGAGAATTCACAGTTTCTCTCTGTTTTGTGTTAAGAGTGGCAACATAATGTATTCCAAAACTAAATTAGAGTATTCTTAAGCCTTAAATAAATTAGCTCAAGGGCTTAGGCAGAGGGTGTCCACCCGTCCAAATGGACACCCTGAAGTGAACAATTACCTCATTTGGACACCCTGTTTTGAGAAACTTTACATTCAGGAGATAGAGGAACTTGAAAATTGAAAATTGGACACCCAGTTACTTGACCATTTTGGTCACCATACTTTTAATTTCTGGCTAAGCCCCTGAATTAGCTACATGTAGGTTTACATCAATGTGTGGATAGTATGCATACGCTAGCTTCCTTGTACAAAATGCAGGATTTCGGTGCATACATTATTCATAAATCTATCATGGTTGAATATGGTAATAATATCACAACAAGAATCATACAAGGTTCACCCATTTATAATTGGTAATAAAGTAGGCCTTATTAGTTTCATAAATAGCAGCAGTTTATAAACTTAAGTCACATGATATTTCATTTAAAAGAGACAGATCTATGTCTAAACTTTACCCACTTAAAGAAAGCATTTGCTTAAAAGGCAATTTAAAGCTATAAAAGTCATATACTATACTCATCTCAGGTGAAACGAAAGAAATCTGTTTAAAAAACTTCTTTGTTGTTGTTGTACAAATCATCACCGTGTTTGTGCCCGAATGTAAATTTAAAATCAGCCCTGAGTGGAGTTTGCCAGTAAAATCGTTGCCACTCAGTTTGAAATTCGGACATTTCTGAGATTGTCATGAGTCATGACCAATGAGGATACAGCATGATCTGAATGTCAGATGCCATTTGATTAAAGCCATCGCCATCTTACCTCCATGACCACAGTGTTGAAAAGCTATCATGTAGATGATTGTAGGCCTACTTGATGGCTGCAAAATTTTCTCATACGACAAGGCTTAAGTTTAAACTTCAATCATAATAAATTCTATGACACATTGTCAGTGCGAGTGATTTTAACAATAATTCATCTGGTTCGTTATTAATTTTTAACAATATGTGAAAAACGTTGTTGGTGTTGCAGTTTAAAAACTGGTCAGCATCTGATTTCAAGTGACCATTGTTTGTTAATAAGATTCTTTTTTAAAAATTATTTCTATTTTTATAATTTGTAATATTTGTTTACCACAATGTTTGAAAGAACATAAGATCAAAATAAACTGCGATGAAATATCTTTTTTTTCAATGCTTCAAATGCATAAATTAAAAAATGGCTTTTTTGCCTAAATTTTAATTTATTTCATTAAAAAAATAATAACAAATTCCAATTAGCTTTTCATAAGTACATGTATGTCTACTGGTATTTTACTGGTAATTTAAGTTGTAGGCCCATCAAAACATGTTTGATTAGTTTTGATAATTGGCAGATATCTTTTATTCCAAAAGAAGCTCCTGAAACTAAGTTTAAAAAAGACATAACTTCAAAAATGTTAGTTAAATAATCTAAGAAATAGTTCTAATCCATGCATTCTGAGTAATTCATTACATTAAACTTACATGAGTGTCAAAGCATATTAAAACTCAATCAGCATGCTGACCAGGGGGTGTAAAATAATTCAAAAACTCAATCTGGCCAAGAAAAAACTCAATTCGTTAACAAAAGTCACACTGTCATTCCTTTATAGCATTGGAGGAATATGAATTTTCTAACAGAATAAAACATTTCACATTTTATGGTTGTGATAATGTGACCATTTTAACGTTATAGAACAATGTCTTCATATAAGTCAAGTTACACTTTTGAGCATGGCGGTAAACATCAATCAATAAATCAATCCATATCACAACCACAATAATGAAACAGCTAATTCCACAAGCAGTCTTTTGAGATATGGACCAATTAGAGAGAAGACAACGGGCTTATACACACAAGGTCTAAATCCCTTGAGTAGGCGTTGTATAATTAAAGTTTATTTACATCGTGCTTAATACAAATAACATGGCTTAGGTAGAAAACTTACAGCCTCAGGTATACATGAGCTTTCAACCTATAATTACATGAAGATTCTGTGTCAGATTCACCATACATGGGACATTCCAGGCATGTTTGTTGTATAACCATGTAACCTTTTAAATAGAATAAGACTAGAAAAGCTTTACAACTTTAAAAGTTCAACTTAAGATTTAAGTAAATAAATTTAAGTTGGCTGAAAGTCAAACAGGTTTAAGAAGTCAAGATTATCTGTTTTATTACCAGACAATAAATAACAGTCTTATATAAATATATATATATGTGTACACATCGTGCTCAATAAACTAGTTTCAAGTCTTTTACATGTAATGATTTGTAGGACTGGACCCCCAGTAAATAAAGCAAGACTGGTTACATACCAGGCAAAGGAAGAATTAAAGAAACTTAAAGGAGCCTATGATGATAATCGCAAGCAAATAAAGAAGGAAGCCAGAATACTAGAATACTGGACTTGAGAAATATACATTTCTGGTTCTTTTTATGTTTAATTCTGCCTCAGTTATATTCATTCATTATATTATACTTTTATATAAATAATATATTTCTATAAAAAAAATTAATCACACAGGCTGAGGCACATATATATGGTTACAATTTAAGTTGATATTTTACAAATGTACTTTTAAAGTGAAGACTTGCACACAAATAACTTCTCCGTCGCTAAATAGTATACACATGTGTGGTACATGATAATAAAGTACATTTCTAATTCTTTGGCGTTGTGGTGTTCACCAATAGTCCTATATGTACCACTGCTAATGAATGGTTTTTGAATTTCATTTGGTTTGGAACTTGAAATTTCTTGACAAGTTCTTAAATTGAATACAAGGTAAGCTGTGCAAACCATGTTAAAAGAAGCTCTACACATATTTTTTTTTGGAGGATTACTAACAAACAAGGGGACAAAAAGTAAAAAAAATATATATATTTTATTTTTTGGCCGACCCACATTAAGTGACAAATTTTGTTTTGTTTACATCTATTATAGAGCTCACACCATTAGCAATAAAACAATAGGTATACGTGGACTATACCTATTGTTTTATTGCTATTGGTGTGAGCTCTATAATAGATGTAAACAAAACAAAATTTCTGACCTGGGGGACTTAACCATCTAGAAGTGTATGTAGGATCTGGTGAGAAATTTTGAACCTGAAAATTAATGGTCGTGTGAAATTTTAAATTTTTTGATAATAGATAACCTGGGGGCTGGTTGTACAAAGCGCTATTAAATGTGATCATCTATTAGATAATGTCACACATGATAAAGGTATCTCTTGTCCTCTATTAGTTTTTTAAACTCATGTTTGTGGCTTATACCCTTTAGAATCTAACTTTATGTTGATTTAAACCCCCAAGAAAACTAACCTTGCTTAACTTTGTTTCAAAATGGAATATATACAAAAAAAAGGACAATCTGTTAATTTAAAAAAAATGTAAATAAGACAGATTTATTAAAGTATGAGAGTTGTTTGTTTTGAGGTGTGTGAGAGACGAGGCTGGTCAAAAGTGTACAGAGAGTTGACTGATCATCCAACTAGTATTGCTGGAACCAGAGCTAAAACTTACTACTACAAGTTAGTACTCTTTTGAGTCTAGGATTCATGAATGAAGAATACAAAACAACTGGTCCTAGTATTTCTATAGATAGGTTATTTTATTATAATTATTTATTTTTTTTTTTGTTGCTTTATACGATTAAGAGTCTGTGGGCTTGTAGAGTGACCCATTGACTGTGTGAGAGAAATATTGCACTAACCATGCACTGAAATCCCTCATTGAGACCATCATGTCCGTGTACATTACAGGTGCTGATACTGTGATTTATACAGTTCATACATAGCATGTCAATGGACTCTCTTGGACTGTATCAATCAATCAAGGTTTACACTAAGTATTAAAAAAGCCCCCCCCACTTATGATATGGATATACATCTATCAAATTAATAAATTAAGATTATCTGAGCTTGTTGTGCGATCCATTGACTGTCATTACCTTATAATGTATTGATACAGAGATCACAGATTGCTTATATATTCAAATGAATACTTTCAAGGTTTAAATGCAACCTTCAATGTCATCACAGGAGAATAAGTCACAGATGACTCAATTCAAATGTTAAATACTGATAACATAATTTCTGAATCTTTTCAACTATCAGATTTGTTATTACCTAGCATTACTGTTCTTGTCATCTGCTATATTTGTATTTTATTTCAGAAACTTGTTGTCTTATGAATTATATTTGAGAGGTAAAGACTATCATCATGTGTTATCCAATGTTAAGAGTGGGAAAGGAAGACAGAAAATATCTAAGAACCAGCAACAAAATCAGGCAGACACAGCTAGTCTCTGTAAGCTATATTAAACTTTATAATACTCCAGCAGATTTCAGATTTTATTGCTACGCTCAAACCGTTTTGGTCATACTTGAGGCATTTTTGTACATGCATTATAGCGCTAAACAAAACTTCGTGATTTTATCATTTAAAAAAAAAACTGTAGAAAAATAATGTGGTAATTGATTATCAAATGCAACATTTTATCCTGCTGTACATGTTGCTTTATGCATTTGAGTGAAAAATTAGAATTGCACAAAATAACAACAAGATATGTTGAAGGACATAGTCTTAGCTAGAGACCCGTCCACCCGTCATTTGCGACAGGCAGATTTCTACAAATGGTTAAAATGACTAATAGAATTCATAATCTTAACATGGGGAAGATAGGAACATGTAAAATTTTGACAGGCAAAATTCCTCAAAACAGGGATTTATGACAGGCAGATTTTCAATCCTAGCTAAGACACTGTCTGAGGGTATGGAGGGAGCTTCCTGGTGCTCTCTGAACTAAGTGGTAACATGAAGCAGAATGTAATTAACAGACTGCCTGTTTAACATGTTGTTTATTCACAGGTAGTTCTGCTGAGTCTGATGATTTAGAGGCTATGTTGGCATCATTGGAGGAAACTAGTCATCTCTGTGACTTGGAGGAGGAGTTCCAGGTAGCAGATGTAACAGGTACTTTCTGTTTAGTTTTAGTGAGTTCTTGAGGTGATCCTATCAAATCATAGTCAACCAAGCAGGCCATGGTTTATGGAAAGAAAATATATCAGTAACAAGGGGAACAACTTTACCCTTGGATTACAATATACAGGGATATGAAGCTCGACCTTATCCAAGCCCAATCCACATATAATCAGGTACTCCGTATTGTTCTCATTCGTCCAAAAATGTTCGGAAAACTGGCTTGACAGTTGTCAAAGCGCATGTGCATTACTATGGTGATAGATAGCTCATGAGAGTCTCCCTCCTTCACAATTTTTTTGGTTGTTTTAAATGTCCGCAAAAACATATACGAAAGGTGGGTATATAAAAAAGAGCATTAACTCCTCGTTCAATACACTGTCTTCTTCTCTTGCAAAATATCTCTGTATATTGTATTCCCAGTTTAAACGTAGCCATGAGATATCAGCCTGGAAAATAAATGCACTTCGTGTAGCCTAACAGCTTTTGTCAGTCACGATGATGGTATGTACAAAACCTTACTCACCAGTCTATTTTCAGTTCCTGTATCCTTCAAATCGCATAAATGACTGATGCATTTCCCGAATACAACCATCATCAGGGTAGTTTGTAGTTTTGCAGGTTCCTATCCCAAATTCATCAGATCATATTCAGGGTTCTGTACTCCTTCTGGCTTGACTTTAACACAGATAATCATATTATGTAAATATTTGTTCATTGACATTAATTTGGGCTAATATATTGAGCACTCCCACGTTTTCTGGAACGAAATTGACGTTAGAAACTCCTCTGATCACAGTAATCAATGGTGCATTTTTGGTTGCAACATTATTCATGGTAATCCGAACAATTTCTGAAAAGAAACCAGGATGAAATCATTCAAGGATAGCAAATCTTAGAAATCAGCAGCTATTTGATTCACAGTGACTATTTAACTGTATGTTTTTATTTATTTGCCAGTCCAGACTCTCACTCAATGTGACTTCGTCATCAGTGTCTTGTAGCATTTTATTCAGTCTGACCTTGACTGTCAGTGTGATGGATGTAGTTTAGTTTTTTGAAAATCAAAAATGGCTCCTAAATCCTACACATTTATTGGGAAACAATTGAAAGCATAGCCTTTCATTTTTGACAGGCAGATTTCTAAAAACGGTTAAAACAACAATTAGACATTCTGAATTTTAACATGGAACAGATAGGAAACTTTTGACAAGCAAAATTTCTCAAAATAGGGATTTACGACAGGCAGATTTCCAATCTTATCTAAGACACTGATTGAAAGGCCTGATCGCAAACGCAGACAATTTGTAAATTTGTAATTTAATGAATAAAACATCAGTTGAGTTTGACAAAACAGGGTTATACACATTTTCTGGTAGTGACAGTTTCATTGACAGTAAAAGATAATTAAAAAAAATATGCAAATATAAAAGAAAATAAAACAAATTTACAACAACAAAAATAATTTATGAATGATTTGGGAAAGGCCCACCAAATTTGTGTTTGGAATTATAAGCTTTTGTACATTAGATAATTATAATGCCATTTTAAACAAAAACAAGTTTCATCTGATCTGTTTATATTTCTACTGCCTTTCATGCTAAATTAAATATTTATGAGCTGATTTCAGTTTATATGGTGTGTTTTTCAGATTTGGCCAAAAAAAAAAATGGTGAAAATACATGTAAAGAAGGGGGATGAAAGTCAGTTTCTGGTTGAAACTACTGTGGTAATGCCAATAGAAGAATTCCTGCTTGATGCTGTTACAATTTATAATGGACGATTAAAGATTGATCGGATCTGTGCAGGTACTGAAACATCCAGCTGAGCTACTTTAATCTTTATTGACATATATATAGTCAACTTCAACTGTCAATGAAGCTAAAACTCACTGTTTACTGATATTAAGGCTGCTCAGAATATATACATTCACAATTTTACACAGCAGAATTAAGAATTACATTTGTTGTTGATGTATTCTTGAATTCCAGTCTTATAACTATTATTGGTCCTTGGGGAAAGCTAGCTTATTTGCTAATCAATCTATAGATTTTATTATTGTTCTTATTATTAAACTTCAATACAAGTTTTCTGCTGTTGCTTCGTAGGAGATGCAAAAATATCTCACGGGGAACATTTACATATGTTCTGTTATTCTGTACGTCTGCAATTAGACGAATTATGGATTTGAGTTTTGAAAAAACAAAGAAGGTTACCTTGGTCACTCAACTTGATCTGAATCTGTTGTTTGACTATTGACCAGTTTCACTTTGTCTTCCGTGGAGTTTTTTTTTTATTCAGAAAAGTACTTTTCTCTACCTGAGCCTCTCTTACTCCAGGTGCAAGCTGACATCCAACAATAACATTATTGCCATGAAGCCTAGAAGGGACGATGTTAAGTCTCACATAAGATATGCATGCTTCAGAAAACAGGCCTCAGGAGTATATGTTAACACTCAAAAAACAGGATTACACCAATACATTTAGAATCAAGAGTTTTGTCCCTACATACAAGGATTTTGTACAAATGTCTATTTTAAAGCAAATTAGTATACTGGACCCCTCAGCAAACCTCATGCATTGACTGGCTGCCTAAAGTTTCTGAACATAGCTGCATATTTGGCATAAACTTTTCATTGGGGAGTTTAAATATTTATGTCAAAAGTTCTAACTTTCTGTTTCTGTTTTATATATAGAAATGGAGGAATTCGCTAAACATGGAATAACACTTCCTCCGAATATGCAGGGTTTGACAGATGAACAAATTGAGGAGTTAAAGTTGAAAGATGAGTGGGCAGAAAAGTGTGTACCATCTGGTGGAGCTGTGTTTAATAAAGATACGATTGGAAGGCGGAATGGACAGGGTAAATAACACCTGACAGAAAATTATGGGCTAATACAATGACACAAAATACCAAGTATGAATTGAAGTATAAATCAAAGGGCCATTAAAATTCTTGTATGCTAAAGAACTGTGTCACAAAGGATATGAATTGTTTCTGAAGTAAATAGCAAACTTAAGGTACCATTGTCGAAATTGCGTAAAATAAGCACCTTTTACTTTTTTTTATTTTCTCATTTGTAGGAATAAGCAATTTATTCCAAGTTGAATGTGATAACTCTCCATATTTTTCATTTTGCCTATTTTCTTTTTATTATCAGCTCCAAGTGAAAAAATGGCTGAAATGCTAAGGAAAACAATCAAAGAAGCTAAGGATATGATCTCGAAGGTATTATCACATTAACAATTGTAGCCATAATAGAAGCAATAGGAAGTTCAATCCTATCAAGTTCAGTGAACATCATGGAAAAGACTTCTACTTTCTTTTTCCAATACAATTTTTTTTTTTCACTGTTTATAATTACCAAACCAGGCAGTGGCGAAAATATAATGTTGTTTGCTATATATGGCAAGTGCACTGCCATGTTGTATGGCCGTTCTGAGCTCTAGCCTTTATAAATCACAAAGCAGCCAGCCAACTACTTTCAGGTGAACGAGGAAAAAGGTTAACAGTTTCATACACATATCATATATATAAGATGAGGAATAAACCAATAAAATGTGTGATTGATTTCAGTTGTTAAAAGAAATTGTACATTGATTTACTGCCACAGAAACATAAATACAAACTCATTTGATATGTTATGTAAACAGTTAAATTTTTAGCTCTCTATTGCTTTAAACAATCAATCAACATTGCACAACCAATTGCTCATAATAAGCATTTTACATGTATCTGGATTGACGTTCACCTTGATAGATCTGTTTAATTTTATAATTGTTATCAATGTGACCTGGTTATTTTGACTAGATATATCGAGGTCAGACTTGATACTTGTTGATGTGACATTCCATGAATCTTATTTTCAGAAAAATGTTGAAAATAACAAATGTGTGACACAAGCCATAGTAAAAGAAGCTCTTGATATTCTACGTGGGGCAACCATGATTGTTTATCCAATGGGTTTGCCACCTCATGAACCAATCAAAATGGAGTTTGATAATGAAGAAGATCTTACAGGAACACAGGTAAAGACTATATTTTATGTTCAGATGTCTGGTGTGAAATAATAATAATATACAAGGCCAGTTATCTGTACTAGTTTCTTCCACTTTGACAGTCTCTCTTTGCTATATGTGACGGTTGCAAGATGTGAACAAATATATTTGTTGCACAAAGTGTAACAGACCATAGAGATTATATAATAATTCCAACAGAACTGGTGAGAGTCTATCAATGCCTTGATAAAGTTTGTATAATCATTCCATTTTCTTATAGCTAGCAGTTTAAATAGTGAAGTCTCAGTGTCTTTGTTTGAATTTTCTAGAAAAAAATATTTCAGTTTTATATTTCTAGTTTTTTTTAAACGTCCACAAAGCCTTACGAAGGAGGGAAATTTATGAAAAGCTTCTATTTCTCGAAATAAAAAAATCCATTTCTTTTGTAGGCTTCTCTTGATGTGATAGAACCATCAGCAGCCTCTTTCTGGTTTTCCGGTAAAGAAATGATGCGTGGAAAGAAATTGGCTGACTATGTTGGCAAAAATGAAAAAACAAAAATAGTGGCAAAATTACAAAAGGTTGGTACATTGCTTTATTTTTAATAGAAAGTTCACATGTTAAAGCAAGAGCTTTCCCTGACTGATATGAAAAATTTCATTATTCTGTTATTTTCGTTTTGTCTTGAAACATCTATGATAAGAATAAATTGAATTCAATTAGAACTATTCCAGGTGTCTGTGGCATCAAATGTTAAGTTGGTGGTTCTAGTAGCAATGTTGTTCATGAATCTTTGACTGGGATAAAAAAGATCTGTGTGTGGGAGAGTCCATGGTTTGCGAGAGTTTAAATGTTTTGTCTGGATTTTGCCCGGTTGCTCCCTTCCATTTATACAAATATGGTCATAAAATAAATAAAATGATCTAAACTGATGAAAAAAATTGTCGTCATAAAGGACATTACTTTTTTTAAAATTGACAAAAGTGAGTGAACCTCACTTAATCTGTAAGTTGTCAAAAAAAGACTATATAAAACTTTTGAGTTCAATCCACTTAAGCTTTGCAAAAGAAGAGGGGAAAACTTATAACGTTGTAAAGGACATAAAACGCCCAAGGACCAATCTAATGGATGCCTTTAGGAATTTGTCTTTGACTGTGCATTGTTTAATATATTTGAAAAAAGATGTTTTAAAAATTTTCGTTTTTTCCAGAAAGGGTTAGGTGCCCCATCCAGAGAGCCAGTTGTTAGTGAGACAGAACAGAAACAAATGATGGCATATTACTACAAAAAACAGGAGGAAATGAAGGTTAATAGATCAGTTTTGATATTCATTAATGGAATCTTTGATAAACTATTTGAATATGCAAAAAAGTGTTCTTATATTAAATTTAAATAAATATAGAATTAATAAAATTAAGATTTTCATATTTGAATATTGGGTGGTTATAGAGAAGTTCCTGTGTCTGGGTACACTCGGGGCTTATTAGTTATTGTCTCTTGAAGTGCTAACCTCCACACATTGAAACAGACATTGTAGTGATTGTCATATATCATTTAAACTTGTTTCCCGGTGACTTCATGAGTGTTTCCCTTCACTCACTGGTTTGGTATATGTGAGTGAAGGTAGGACATAAAACTGCACAATCAATTTAATTATGATTTTATATGCTCTTACCGGAATTTTCCTGTATTTATTGACAGAAACTGACAACCGAATCTGAAGACTCCTATTTAGACAGTGCGTGGGCCGATGGTCAACAACTCAAAAGACAATTTCAAGGCCTTAATAACATCAAGTGGGGTCCAAGGTGATGAAGGGTGTGGAAATTATCTCCCTTTATCGTGTTATAAACAGTTATCTACCTTCGTCTACATACCCGTTTTACACCAACAACAACCACAAGATCAACTTTGTATATGATTACGAACTTGTGTTCTATATTGGGAGTAATCTGCTAAAATTTTATGTTAAAATTTTAATAGGTTCATCTGATATTGTAGTATGATTCTACCCTTTGACCTAGGGCCATCTATTTGAAAGAATATGAATGCTGCTAGCTGTGGAGGAAGATTTATACGTATTACTTCCCGTAATAGCTAAGTTAATGTGTAATGCTGCTTGTTATTGGGAGAACATTCATCACTATCATATCAGTCCGCAACACCCATTCATCAATCAATGAGTCATGCAGTAGGCAATAATAGGCATGTCTTTCATCTACATCGATGTTTTACAGTTTATTCTGGAATTAAAACCAATTATTTATTACATACTTATGATGTTTGTTGTTATGTTTTTGTTGACATTGAATGTGTGTCACATGTTAATGATAAGACATACTTAATTTAATATAATGTTACATCTTAAAGGAGCTATTCAAACCAAAATAATAGCTTGTTTGATTGGGGTTTAACGCCGTACTTAAGGTTATTTCACTCACATGATGGCGTGCCAGCCCAATGGTTGAAGGAAACCACCCCCGACACCACTGTCAACAAACAAAAACATCACAGGACAAATATAGGACACTCACGGGACAACACAAAGACATCACAAACATATTGGCTTCCTGTTCCTCTTTAGCTCCGAAAGCAACAGGAAGCTCCCTCCAACCACCCACCCACCCAAAATAGTATCGGACAAAATGCTTGTGAAAGCACATAGAATAAGATTTTTCACAAATCCTTGATTATTGTATTGTAATATCGCCAGTTGTATTATCCCACAGTATTCGCTGATTTGTCAATTGAATCAAACTAGATCAAACATACAACTTTTATGCAAAATAACCATTTGATATTTTGACCAGAATGAGACTATCCTAAAAGTCCATCATGTAAGATAGTTTAGGGTTAGGTTAACCCAGAACTAAGAGCCTTTTACATTATGATAAATTATTTCCAATTGACGTGGGCTCATAATGAATGAAGGGACTGGAGTGATTTGCACCGCAATACACATGCTCTCATTGGATGGTTTCTATCCATCACAATTTTGTAAATTTCCATGTATTTTAGAGATGGTATTCCCTGGATACTTTGTTTAAACATATCTCTGTAGAAATCCTTGTTCTCCTAACCAAACTGATTGCATGTCTGACTCGCAATCACTGAATTTTGTTTCTAGATTTTATTAAAGATTCACCAAGACATGTTGGCTTTGTTTTCAACTTTTTATCTACTATCGCAGGTTGGTTTTTTTTAATTTTATTTTGCTCTCATTGTTTTTAACAAACCAATCAACTATACTACTGGAATAAAGTAACTGTGCATCGTCTGCAGTGATGCCATGTTCTAATGAATGAAGATAAGAACATGATATTTGGTATTCTGTTTAATCACTGTTTAACTG
>JAQQZZ010147056.1:0-26980 GCA_030265115.1 Mopalia vespertina | reverse complement strand
TTGCAGGTTGAAACCCGTCCGGGAATAGAACCCACGATCCGCAGAGTTAGGCACCGAATCGCCAGCAGTAAATACAGGCAACCTAGACCACTCAGCCACCCGGCCTTCTGGGTTCGATTCCCGGACGGGTTTCAACCTGCAAAATTTTCTGAACTGGAATCGGTTCAAACTAAGAAAGAGAATACTAAAAACCAATCGTTGTCAAAACACTTGTCAAAGAGTAATCGTTGACGAAACACTTGTCAAAGATTAATCGTTGACGAAACACTTGTCAAGGAGCTATTGTTATCAAAGGACTTGTCAAGGGGCAACTGTTTGCAAAACGCTTATCAAGGAGCAATCGTTATCATTTAAGCATTTGTTAACGATCAATTATTGTCTCAGCACTTGTCATGGAGCAATTGTTTTCAAAGCACTTATCAAAGAACAATGGTTATCAAAGGACTTGTCAAGTAACAATCATTATCAAAGCATTTGTTAACGAGAAATTATTGTCTAAGCACTTGTCAACGAGTAATTGTTATCAACGCACTTGCTGAGAGGTAATCGTTGTTGAAAGACTTCTCAAGGAGCAATAGTTGTGAAAGCACTTATCAAGGAGCGATCGTTATCAAAGAACTCGCCAAGGTGCAACTGTTGCCAAAACACATATCGAGTAGCAACCGTTACCGAAGCACTTGTCAAGAACGCTTATTGTCGACTGTCTTCTGAGCAACCATCGCCCCGGTAAACTGAATCGGAGTTTAAAAAGTATACACAATTATCAAAATGAATGACGTCAAAAGATCAAATTGTTTAGCACAGGCTAATGACGCGGTTGTGTAAGTTTATCATTATGGCTAATTGTATGTTTCTATAAATTAGCTGACGCCTTCACATTGGATGTTTATTTTTCTTCACAATCTAGTTAAAATGAGATCTCTTAAACGCTATTTTACTTGTGGCTATTGAGATCTAATTCAATCACCTTATTTACAATGTCAATTGGTTTCTTGGATTGACCAATCACTGAGCTGCTTCCAAATCTGGTTTGTAAAACGCGAAGATTTTTGCTGACAAACCAAAGTTTACCGACTTACCAAATAGTAAACATGGCGAACGGATACGCGCACAGTAAACCAATACCATTCAAATAATAAACTTTGAGTGGAGTTGCATTTCCCTCTGTTCACAACACGTGACTTACAACATCAAAAAATGGAAGAAAATCAGACGACTTTTTCGGTTTTTACCATAGCCCTCTGTTATCTGCGTTTGTATTGGACAACAGAAACTGTGACCTATGTGAACCCCAGGAAGCTTGACTTAGACTTCGTTAAACACCATAAGTAGGGTGATTGCGTTAGATCTCAATATAGCGACAAACAAAACACGGGAGCGTTTTTTGAGAAGTGATTTTAATTAGATTGTTGATCTTCCTGACGTAATAAAGTCAGACAGGGCTGGCGAAGTCATCTTTGTACATGTATACAATGATATTTACATTGCCCATATAATCAAGAATCATGATGAAATAGCATTGGCATCTCTCAAGACTTTGGAGGGATACATACTAAAGGTCTATTTAGATTCATGAAGCATGGCTATCGGTGCGTCAAGGTTCCGGATTATTTCATTGCGTGTTTGTTAATTTGACTGGGTTTGAACATCGTACTTAAGGGAGGTGTTTCACTTATATGACCACGGACTTTCCACTTCACACTATGCTTTAATTAAATAATGGAGAAAACCAGAAGGAAGAGAGTAAACACCATCCACGCGATTACCGGAGCCTCATCATGTGAGTCGCTCATAAAGCTGAGGTACAGACCAACTCGAATCCGTGAATATTTCATTGCACTTATATCGTGCCGTCTTCGTAGATTTTGAATGACATAATGGCACAGGTCTGCCCAGGTTTCTAACGCCAGTGCCTGGTTAATGTGATCGAGGTTAACGCTAGTTCACCCATAAGACGCCGATGTCACTAACAACAAACAAAGAGAGGACACGACAGTCGAAATAAAAACTCATCACAAACGGATCGGCTTCGTTATTGCTCGGAGATGACCAGCGGCCTGTTCCATAAAGCGACCTTAGCCTAAGTTCACCCTAACTGTCATGGCGACCACTACTGAAGGCATTTTGTCGTCATGGTAATTAAGATCAACTTAGGCCGAGATCGCTTTGTGGAACAATACTCCAGGAAAGATTGACTGATTTGTGGTCTCCTAGAGTTGCACATTCCCTAGCCAAGCGCTGTGTTTCCAGCTATTCTTCATGACAACCCTTGGAAAAGAATTGCATCTTAAGCCAGACCAAACAGCTACAGTTACGAAATGCATAGGAGCTGGTAGGCACTAGTAATTAAAGGTCGCTTTCCAACAGACTGGGCTGATCGTTACAAGCGATTCACAAGCACTATCGTAGTTAAGTATTCTGGTTTAGGGTAGCCTAGGTGTGCACTTGCCAGTAGCTGAGATGAACACACTACTAAATTGTTGGGAAATGAAGAGAAACCCAAACTTAAACCTAAAGCGTTGGGATTCTTTTGGGGTTTGGCTTTTACATCATGCTTATGCTTGTTTCACGAATATGACTGTCAGATTGTTCCTTCTCTGGCTGCGTTGGTCAGACTGATTGCTTGTTACCTGGCTGTGTTCGGTCACATTGTTCCTTCTCTGATCACACTGGTCAGTTCCAGCCCAATGGGTAAAAGATACAAACCCTGGCAATAAACAATATGCAGAGCAGAGGCCACGTAAAATCGGAGTCATATTATTCATCAGTGTTATTACCAACACGGCGACCTCAAACCGCCCACTGGAAATATTAGGAAGAAATAACGATTTGTAAAAGTAATATATTGTTAGAATCGTAAAAATCACCGCTTTATTTCGATGGTATGTACAAAAAGTTTAAAATTGGAAAACGATTCTTCAGACCTGCCAATCTCACTTGCGAAATCTGTTATAACAATTTGTATAAACCTATGTACTGAAGGCCGTGTGAAAGGGCACTGTTTGTAACCTCAGCTTAATCAGATGACAGCATCTCGCTGAGTTTACAAAACGAAGGGAGAAATTTTAATAACATTTCATAATACTCATCTTCCGTGGAAATTATAGCTTGAGTATTCATCAATAAAACAAAAATATATAAACATTTAATGGGGCTCGTTAAAAGATGAAACTGCAGGTATTAAAATGAAGAATTTAAAATGATCGAATTCTGTTAAAAGTAAAATATCTTGTAGAAATTGAATGTGAGAATGTTGACAGACAGCTCTGAAAGAGTAAAACAACTCTGATGAGAGACACACAAGAACATTTACAAATGCTTCATTTTATGTCTACCATCAACACTGAAATTTTAATTTAAACACCTTAAAATTATGCTTTGAGAAGTATACTGTATGTACATTTCAAACCTCTCCCTCTCATGCTGCCTTATACATTGTTATTAACCTGTCGTTTATTCATGTGTCCTTCATAAAGTTAGGTTACTTAATAGTTCAGAGACAGTCTAATCTTTTTAATAACATAAATTTGTCTTTCATGTACCATCACTATACAGTTCTAATATCACATGGATTCCTGAGTTAGACACTGGCGCCAGGTGGCCTACAGTTCATTTAACTGTTCGGAGCAGTATCATTGAAAGGACAGTCTTCTTTCACAGGTTAAATTAGACTCCTCAAGGTATTGGTGTAAACAAGCACTAAGGACGCGACATCCCACTTCTGACACCAAACAAATTGTCTAATGGTCATTTTACACAGCCCCATAAATCAGTTGGTCTTTGTCAACTTGGCTTAAAATGTCTAGGTATATCCAGGTATAAAAGGTTCTATTCCACCATAGGGGTAGGTCTTTGAATGATGTAACATAAAAAATGACCCAAAAGAATTCTTAGATTTTAGGACACTTAGTTAAGGCACGCACTCCTCTGTCAACATTAATTGTCTTTGACACCACTTAATCATGGTTAAGCGTTAGAGTAAGGGGCACTGTCCTTGTGAGTAAGGGGCACTGTCCTTGTGAATGACCGGAGTCACCAGACAAAATGGTATCCTCATATGAAGAGTGTAGACCCAGGCTGATGACGACACCAAGACAGTGGTTCATTGAACAGCCCATCTGTTTCAATTCTCTTTGCAAATAAGACACTCATACATTGTGTTTTCGTTGACACAGCGTTTTTTGTTGTTGTTGTTGTTGTGATCTTATCTGTTACAAGTAAGTTTATGATGAAGCCACGAACACAAGGTCTATGTTGCTTTCACTATGGTAACACAGACAGTTGTAAATCACACTGATGTTTGCAGAAAAATAAAACACGAAGTGAATGAATCCATATGAGGTAAACGGTTATAGCCCCTGTTAAGCTCGTCTGCGGGGCAGCAGTTCTAAAACAGTCCACACCGAAAGAACACAAGCCGGCCATTTACATGGGCTGTTTCTGCCAGACAAAACATAAGAAAGCCATGTCTTGTTATTGTGTTCAGTTATCAACGGTCCTCGAACATAACATGTAGTTTATCGCCTGGAGTTAAGACGGTCCTCACTGTGGGCTTCAATTCTAGACTGTGGTGAGGCTTCATTACGAATTCTTGAGAGACCTGCAGACAGGGAAAAAATGACATTATTGATAGAAGTTGTTTGGGAGTCCAATAGTTTTATTTCGCTAGAGACACTTTTATCGATTTCTTCACTAACACAAGAGTTGAATCTGATTTGGTAAGTACTAACATAAAATATTCTTAAAACCATCTAATGCTGTCTTTATAAATTTAAACTCCTGCTAGAATTGAAAGCTACTCAAATAATTGAGTTGTGACATTTAAGAGGAGTGAAAACAAACTTGTTTAACAATCATACACTTACCCGTGCTAGTGTTAAATACATTTCTAATTCACTGATTCGTCTACCTACAAAAGGAAAAGATACACAAATTAGTATATATCAGAGGAATGCATATTTATGCATGTACCGATGCAGTTGAAAATGATTTAAGTTATATCTGTTTCATATTACAGCGTTTCAGTAAATTTCTTAAAGATGTAATGGCCTCTGTCGGTGTTATTTAACCTTTTCTATACGATCCATTGCTGTACTGACGAAATGTTCACACTTACCCACACAACTCCGTGACCCAAATCCAAAAGGTAAGGAAGAAAAGGGGTGAAACTCTTTTTCTTTGCGCGACCATCTCTCAGGGATGAAATCGTCTGCATTCTCAAAGTAGTCCTCGTTCCGTGACATGGTAAATGTATTCAGGAGCACACAGGTTCCTTTCGGAATGCGGTAATTATCCAGTACTGTATCTTCAGCTAAGACCCGTGCATTGATTGGGATCACTGGAAACAGCCTGGAATTAACATTAACATTTTGGTTAATATATTACTGATGTCAAAATTTATTTTTTATTTCATGGGATTTCAAACCCCAACCAAACTAACAAAATGTAAATAAAATGTTTGATTTGTTTTGTCAGTTCTGTGACCCCTCGTTTTATTTAATAACGGATGGTTTCGTATTGTTAAAAGTAAGAACAACCTGTGGGATATTAACATGGACCCTTTTCGTCAACTGTTCTTAGCATGGATTCAAAATAAGACTGTAGTTGACGGGAGACGAACGCCTGCTCGTCATTTATTATGTGTGCAGGAATTATTCAGATAGGCGCCTGTTCTATCAGCGCTTAAATAAACAAGGTCAATGGCACAGACCAGAAAGTTGTACGGCTATTGTCAAAGTAAACAGCGTAGAGAACTTAAACAGACCAAGCCATTTATTCCGGGATCGCATCTGCCGGAAGAGGTGATGTGAATTACAATATGCGTTAATCTAATTACTACGGAATGTTGTTTAAGAGAAAAAGACGACTAGTCAATAGTACAGTATTTTGCGAAGAGATTAAATTCAAATATTAGTTTGGCTCCCAGAAGAAATTTGGGATAATGTCTGGCTACGAAGCCAGCTGATATCTAGTGTAAACAGTGATGACCTTTAACACTACATAGCTGGGTTAAGGCTAAATTCCGATGGTATTGACAGAGATGGTCAGCCGGCTGTGTTAGTCAAACAGCTCATATACCCAGTCATTCAATTGACAAATATGGCAGGTTAAAATAAATGTGATATTCGTGACAAAACCATGCGGTGACAACAGGTTTTATAAGCCTCTTTATCTCCAACCAGGATCGCCAGTTAGATGATCGGCGATTAACTAATTCTTGCTGTGCTTGGTTAATGCCTGATATCTGGTTTATAAATGTCCCAAGCCACATATTCAATAAAAATATGAATGAGCACTGGTAATATTTTTTATTTACATATACAAGCATTCGAAATTTTCAGCCCGCTGATCGTTCTGGCCAAGGTCAGATATAGATGGATCGCTAGTTATAGGATTGATTGATTGATTGGCGTTTTACGCTGTGCTTAAAGGTATTTCACTTATATGACGGCGGTGTATTCTAACAATAATTGACACTAGCATAACCAAGATGTGAAGTGTTTTCATAATGTGGGAAAGTTATTGTTCCTCTAGTGCTAAGTAAAGACAGCAGTAAAGACAGCATTGATACTCTTAAACTCTTTAAAAAGAGAGTAAACATAGCTAGCAAAAAAACCCCAAACAGTATTGTGACATCACACTCTCTAAGACCCACATTTTCGTAATCTAGTGTACTACATACAAAAAACACGCACACTGCTCTTAACAGCATTGCAATAATATTTCACCCAAATCAAGGGGGCTGTGGCTTAGTGGTAGCGTGTAAGCTTACTAATCCTACTTCAATTTACCGTTCACGGGATAAGTCCAGCTGTCGACCATCAGGTATATGAGTGAGTCACTTGATGTGGCTCCGGCAATTGGTGGGGTGGTTTTTACGAGGTTTCTTCATGGTTTTTCACCGTAATTAAGCAAGGAGCAGTATGAAGTGGACAGTCCGTCGTCATATAAGTGAAATAACCGTGAGTACAACGTTAAACCCCAATCAAACAAAACACCCAAAACATAATGGTTTAAACCATGTAGTATACATACCTTAATGTTTCTCGGACAACTTGTTTCAAATAGGTGAATTCCTTTAGATGTTCCGCCGTGCAGACACTACCCTTACACACTCTTGTAACTTCTTCGTGCAATCTATGTTGCGCTTCTGGGTTAGTGGCCAACAAATAAAAGGCAAACGCTAGTGAATTTGAGGTCTGAAATAAAAATGATTGAAACAATAAAATAATTTTTGCATCAGGAATGAAACAAGTTTAATACAGCAAATCAAAATCTGTAAATAGTGAAAGTATTTTTAAATGAGCCTAAATTAGCCTTCCGATAAAGATGCGTAAAAATCTGATAGTTTTAGAACCGCAAGAATGCCATATTGGTATAGAAATATTGTCAGAATGTGTATGAAAAATGACTTAGTAAGAACGAATTCCAAAGAGAACTAATGATTTGCCTCTCTAAAGGTCTGTGTATTTGTTTTAATCTAGGTCTAATGGGCAACGTTCTTTGTGAAACACCGACGAATAAGACCAAGCAACATACTGCATTAATAAAGAATTTTCCCGCGACAAATCTGCCTAAATGGGCAAAGGGACAAGCTATGCGAGTGTATATGGAAGGATGAAAGGCTTTCACTTACCGTCTCAATCCCGGCTGCTAAAAGCTCAGCGGAATTTGAGTAAATTTCCGGAATGGTCATCTTTGTTCCGGCTAATAGATATGAGAGGAAACTTAAGCCTTTTTTGTGGGTCAGTGAGTCCACGCCAGTGTCCACTTCACGTTGCACTTCCTGGAGACGTTTGTCAATAAACTGACGTGCTGTTAATATGGAAGAAAAAGAGAGTAGGTCAATGAACTGAAATAGCAGTTTGAATGATTATGAATTCCTCACAACGGGATTATTGTCTCTTTATCATAAATCGACCCATACAATCTCAAAACCATTTATTGGTACAGTCATAAAATGATTGCACAAAATAATTTTCAAGACGAATTTGTTATCTTCCAGTTCCATAGGAACATATAAGATGCCATAATGTTTTTTTTGTCTGTGGGAACGTTGCCCTCATATCACAAAATATCAATGGTTGGAATGCCATATTTACGAAGTTAAAATATTTTAAATTTGGTTCCTTTAAGAATGATTTTACAAGAAAACAAAGGTTGCTATATTCATGATACCGCACATTTTCACAAAAGAGTAAAATTAAGCAGACTTTCATCCAGTTGCTTTTTGACCGAAAACGATGGCATGGTGTTTTCAAGTTCTTGCTGGATTTGGAACGTTCCCTTACCAACTGATAAAATGGTGTCCCAGGCGTCGACGTGTCGTCTCCAGACTGAGGTGTTTAGTTTCCGATGTAACTTGGCACCAACAACCATTTTGTATCCCGTGTCAAACATGGTACCCGTGGCGTCGATAAACTGTTGGATTTTAGGGTCAATGTGACGCTCTAAACAGCCTATTCTGTTCTCAAAAATAACAGCACCCACAGCTGAAAGAAACAAAGAAGAATTCTTTAAAAGCACTCATTAATATGTATTTTCTAAATCCCCCACAGCTGAAAGAAACAAAGAAGATTTCTTTGAAAGCATGACTTAATATGTATTTTCTAAATCACTCACAGTTGAAAGAAACAAAGAAGTTCCTTTGAAAGCATGACTTAACATGTATGTTCTCAATCTATCTGAAATCAGATCGTTAGTAGCACCCTGATATTTATTGTTCCTGCGTGGATGTAAGACAATGTGGAGGTACAAAAACAAACATATTTCGAAGGCAAATATTTGTGATATGTGGTACACCCATTGGCTCAAACTGAAAATTGTCACGTTTGTATTTAAAACAGAGGTCGGCGTTGTGGCGGTGGAAAGGGGAGCGGGGTGGGGAGTGGGGGCGTTGTTCTATAGCAACGGAGCGGTCATACTGGGGTTGGTGCAAGACTAGAAGTCGACCCTTTGGGGTATCAGCTGCTCAAAGAGCTTCAATCAGCTCCCTATAGCCGCGATATCATTGGAAGTTTTCCAGGGTGTCAGATAACTCAAGTGAAAATGGTCTATGTACTGAAGTGGAGTAGATATACAATATCTAAGACCAATGGAATCCCAACCGCGCTTGTCTTGTACAAATAAGACCCTGTACGTATCATCAGGTTCCCCTCGCACTTGGAGGCAGTGTGCTTACTACAATAGCAAACTATAAATACTGCTCTGGGGACGACTTATACTACGAAAGAAATAAGAGAATAAAAAAGAAAGTTATGATTATACGGAAGGGCATAAAGAGATGCTCGCCATTCCAGGTACGGTATTTACCCCATTCACCAACCACTTAATGTCAATACAGAGCTGGAATGTGGACTTGGCTTTTGTCTGATTCGCTGTGTTCTATCTCAATGACGTCTTTAGCACAACTGAGGCATAAACCTGTTCTTACGCCAACAATTTGTTCCTCCTTTCCTCTTCCATCGCATTTACCCAAATCCGATTGATCATTGGCACTACTTTTGAACTTTTTTGCATCATTCCGATACTACCAGTAAAGCCCCAACAACTATACGAGTATCTATATGATGCTTGATCGGATCGACAATATCATAGGTCATTAATGGCAATGCGTGGTTTCTCTTCTCTGGTCAATCTCTTTGCTTTTATTAGGGATTTGTTTCTGCCTAGTTGCACGACCTAGCATCTTATATATCTTCGACAATTTACTCTAAACTTTACGATTATGACGCTTTGGCTGAACAATAAAGACAAGTCTTTCAATTACAGGTGTGCTGACAATGTTTAACAGAGAATCGCTGTAAAATTTAACAAAATCTAGCCCAGATGGCCACTTACCCTCAAGGGCGAAATTATAAAGCTCATTGGGTAAGTCTGGTATGAGGTTGTCTTCTCCCTTTGTGTCCCTCACGTATCGAAATCTCTCCACCATTGAGGTGATCACATCGTTCATTTCGTCAGTGCATTCCAAAACTCTCTGTGGTGGTAACAACCGCTTTCCCAGCACCCTCCGGTATTCATGCCATTCTTCGGCATGCCTGAGGACAAACGAGACAATGTCAGGACTCTCTCTTTATGGTACTACTCAACAAACTATTCTCACGCCAAACCAGAGAATGTTACGGCGATCCAGTTATATAACGATGAATCATCAAACTGCAATTCATTGTAAAGTCGTTACTACTGGCAAGGTAATCTCATACGGAAACCAGTGTTAAATAACCCAAGTAGCTAACATGGACCCCTGGGATCTATCATTTTAATAAAATAGAATAAGTTTTATAGCATTATTCCCACTGAGTAAACTTACAACTCAATAAAAGATACATATAGATACATGGTGATTCAATATTTCGGTGTATTTTAGAATCATCTTTTCCAGCTTCGTTTTGAGAACAGTTTCTTTACCCCAAGAGCAAGTACCATGGTACCGTCAACATACAACGCAACCACTGGTGGTTACAACATACACAACAAGTGTATAAGTTCAGTATGCGGCAGCAACTATCCTTTAAAAGATATGTATTATTAAAGTAATCCCAGTACGAACTGATTCACTATGTATATAAGTAGAATTTGGTGAATTCACAAAATACCAAATTATCATGCTTTCAAAATAATTAATGCTTGAATAAGCAAATTACACCATGCCAGCCATATAAGCCCACTCTCCGCCGCATTGAAATGACTAGATAGGCTTATTTAACGTCTGCCTATTCTGGTAGTTAAGGCGCATTTGTTACAAAGAACCCTACTTGGGTTCTTATTTAGTTTCACCTAATTAGATTACCTGTAATAAATATTAAAGCAATCGATCTGTTGTTGCTGTCAAGGTGTAACACTTACGCTGTCATTAATCCAGACGTGTTCTTTTTTAAGTCTTTGTACTCCATCCAAGCTTCATAAGGTGGTCTGAAGGGATGTTTGCCTTCGCCACGTAACAGATCCGCCGCCAGGTGTGGGTCCGCTAAACTCACATTTGTCACTGGGCCCAACTTTTCTTTGAATAACTTCCCGTATTTAGAATGAAAACGTCTCTATAATAAAACAAGAACTCGATTAGTACGTTTGTTAATGATAATTTTAAAGATAAGCAGGTATAGTACGGTCTGTAACATCATTTCTACAGAGAATCGGTGATAGTACGGTCTGTAACACCATTTCTACAGAGAATCAGTTACTGTACGGTTTGTAACATAATTTCTACAGAGAATCGGTTATAGTGCGGTCTGTAACATCATTTCTACCGAGAAGCGGGTACAGTACGGTATGTAACATCATTTCTACAAAGAACCGGATTTAGTACGGTTTGTAATATCATTTCTACAGAGAATCGGTTACTGTACGGTCTGTAACACAATTTCTACAAAGAATCAATTACAGTACGGTCTGTAAAACCATTTCTACACAGACCTGGTTATAGCGCGGTATGTAACATCATTTCTACAAAGAACCAGTTATAGTACGGTTTGTAACATCATTTCTACAGAGAAGCCATAACAATATGTGATTAAGATTGAAAGCAAAACTTTGTCACTGGAAACTCATCCGCTGACACATCGCCTTTTAATCGCTTTTTGGACATGTCTGAGCTAATGCCGCTGGTACTGGTGAACATACAAAGTCTGATGTGCTTATAACAAGAGGGAAATTTAAAAATGAAACAGCCACATATTTTAAATACTGATTTTTCTGTTCTTGTTGATGCTCGTGATTGATTAATTGTGTTGACAGGTGAGCACATTTCGCCATTTATCATGGATGTCGTTTTAATACAGATATGGTCAATAAACGTGCGAATTTTTTTTGTAACCTTTTTATTGCGCTATAAAACCCGTATGCGATGGAGTCATCGATCAGTTTTGACATGCTATTTGTCAAATGAAACTGCTCAAACAAGCTAATTACTGATGTCAACTGCATAGCTCAGAAAAGTTAGCCGAGACAATATGGTACAACAGTTCGATTGTTTAAATTGGATTGTTTGCTTGGCGTTTCACGTATACTTAAGGTTAATTCACGCACATGGCGGCGTGACAGCCTAATCGGTACAGAAGACCATGCTACCTCGGCCTATTGACAATCAATATTGTATGATAGCCTACAAGACCGTCACATGGTGTCAGTAGACTAGGTGAAACCGTCCAGTCCAAGACGCCATAATTCGGCTTTGTGTTGCTATCAAGCCGCGGAAACATAGGACTAACCGTGCTGTCAAAGACAATGCATCGGCTTCACATTTATGTTAATTGTTTAATTGGGGTTTAACACCGCACTTTAGTTTAGTTCACTCACATGACGGCGTGCCAGCCCAATGGATGATGGAAACCACACTTGACGCGACAGGCAAAAAACAAAGACGAGACAGGACAAATATAGGACAATCACAGGACGTAATACTAAGACATCACAGAACAGATCGGTTTTATGCTGCTTTAAATTTATGATGAAATGACATAATGTGGCATAGTTCATAGACCCAAACGGATAACCCTAATAATGTGTTTATGTTATGTTTACCGTGTGCTGGTTGTATAAACCACCATTGGCATAACACCAACTTAGATAACGTGACAATATAAAGAAATTGATGTCAGGTCGCAATAGAAATTCACTGTTACGCAGAGTCAAAACAGGTTGTTAACTGCGATCCAAACAAAGGCCAATATATTTATACCTTATACAACTTTGATAAAGCGCGAATAAAAAATATTCACTGCTCGAACTGTTATCAACAAAGACGCAATCAATCTCGGGTTATAACTTTTTATTTACAGCACAGAAAAGAAAAATATCGTAGAGGTTAAACTGGATCGATATGATGAAAGTGCTGAATAGAATTCCAGGAGCTGTACCAAACGACCCGTATTTGACTACGGCTTGTGGTTGACTGACCCGCCCCTTTTTGCACCAATGAACTACATATCTGAGGTTGTAAGTCGATCGTATGAAAATGTAGGTTTGTTGATAAAGATAATGCGTCGACAATTCGTATTCATGCGGCAACCAGCCTATTCACCGAAAGCGGGTCAGACTAGTTTATCCGCATTTGATCTTTTCATTTTAGCCATTATTCAATAGATCTTTCTGAAAGCTAAACAGGTCTTGCAGAACAACAATACACATGACAATGTGCCTATGCGTGTAAGTCTCACCATATACACTATTGTAGGGAGCAAACAAAACACAACTCTATGTCGAGCACCTAAGATAAATACAACTTATAGTAACCTTTGTTGAGAAAAAGTGCGGTGCAGAAATCTTTTGAGCACACATAGGGTTTAGCACAAGAGTACACATTTAAGACGTATTCAGGGAAGCGCTGGATATGTTCGCAACATGGACACTGTGTCCAAATTTATTTGTACCCAGATTCCAGTTTGCAGACAACCCTGATATTAAATACAGAAGGCCTTTGCGCAGCATTCGGCTAAGGTTTCGTTGGTGTGTGCTGTGTGGTGTCGCCAATGGCTCACATTAAATTCAGCTCGAGAGAGATCTATAATACATGGAGTATAAAAAAGCATACTGCTAACAGTGTTGGGAGCTGTGATCTGAAATAGAAGGTCAGTCCACAGTGTTTCGGTGTGAATCAACATTCACCGCTAGAATGTGCCGGTTTCCTTGTCCTCGTGTTACAAAAAAACGTCCCAGACACAAACTAAACTCCTATCGCATTTATGAAATCGTTGGTCACCTTAAATTGGCCTAATAAGCTTTGTTCGAGATGCCGGAAACACAAGTTGAAGTACGCCTTGTAAAACAAGGGCAAGAGACCGCTTTTACAATCCCTGGTAAACAAGTTAAACCAGACAAATAGATCACAACAATGTCGACTGTAATTATCAATATTTGTATACAATAGAAGTAATCAACAGGCAAATGATTGTGCGTTGTTTTTTTTGTGAACGGGTAAATAAGCTTTTGGGATAGATATTGTCAGAAGTTTTAGAACGCAGCAGTAGACGCATTTGCCACTATTGCTTCAATTACGACAAATTTCACAGATGAACAATTCGAGGTACATTGGGGTCTTTAAAAGTGGCCAATTAGCCTCAAGTCATCAGCTCGGTTTGTTTGTGGAGTTGTTTGATTATCTGGGGCTTTGTTTCATACTTAAGGTTATTTTATTCATATGACGGAATGTAAACCGAATAGATGAAGGAAACCACCCAATGTCAACAAAAAAGACAAAATTGGGCATGATGGTCAGTAGAAACAGAATCGTCACAACAGACCGTCTTCAAATTGCTCCATAGATCTGAGGGCAACAGGAAGCATCCCTACAATCGCCTGCCAAAGAGGAAAGTACAGCATTTTCGTCGGTGGTAGCCCCTATTAGCTCCCGTGCATTTGAAGGCATCTTCCAACCACCCGCAAAAGAGAACATACATGGTCTTCGTGTTGTCTCTTAGCTCGAAGAGCACCAGGGCAATATGAAGCTCCCTCCAAACACCCGGTAAAGTAAGGAAATCTTGGTATTGACAGTGGCGGGTGATTGGGAGTCTGTTTGCCACCGATAATCACTATGGGGTTTTAAATACACTGGTCAAGGTCAAACCAGAGAGACGTCAAGTGTAGAATCTAACAAGAGCTTAAGTGTGAATATAGAGCTCGCCTGTTGTGAAGACAGACAAGAAAACGACAGATTTACACTGAAGGTCACTGACAAGGATCAGAGGCTCCCGCACGTGTCGAATGACCACACTGGCCAGCCTGACCCACAGAACAATCAGCTTAAATAAAACGACCAGGCCACATATTAACAAAGCATCCCGATGCGTCTCAAGAGGCAATGCAATACAGCATTCAACCCTTTCGTGTAATGTCATAAAAAATACGCCATAAAGACTACGACCAGCCTTTCTAACCGATTTTTGCGAAACTGCAAAGACACAATGCTAGGTAGAGGATACATTCGTTGGAGAAAAAAACTACAGCGACTTAAACAAAAGTAACTTTACCAATAGGTGTACAAATACGATTTTTATTCACACTAATATTCTCGTTTACATTACGTTTAATAGAGCGATAAATTGACAGATTATCGCCAATTATTCGGAAACTCGCTTTCTGTAACGAAACAGGCTTAGAAAAAGGTGGTATCAGAGGTGTCACTTACAAATTGTTATTATTTCCCATTTCTGAATTACGCTCAAATCAGTATCATAAATGTAAACACATAAACCGAAATGAGGCATTGAAACAAGTAACATGAGTAAGTTGATAAAAGACATGTGAATGCACGTTCAGTGTAAGAATTGTCACGTCACTGTTTATCGGTGAGAGAACAAGGCCCTATTTATCTTACAGTGTGGATTATTCGAAGAGAATACCACAAACTCTATTGACGGTAACATAATCTCCGTCCAGGACAAGACAGTATTGTATAGACGTCAGCCAGACCATCGACTACTTATTGTATTCTTATAAAAGCTCAGGAACACTGACTTCACCGGCCTCGCTGTATTGACACGCCGAATGACAGTCAATAGGACACACGGTTTCCTCAACAATAAGTTGACAGTGAAACAAGTCCACACTTATGGCAATACAGTGCAAAGTTCCCATTAAGTACTCTGTACCCGACAACCTTTTCTTGCAAGCCAGATGTCAACTAGCCTGCCATCATCTGACCGTGGAGGCGATATTTGCTGACAACTTTTTCCAAATGGAAAGACTCTAGCGCCAAATTCCTTTTTCGATATTCTCGGGAAGAAATCGGATGACTACGCTTATGCCTGTGCAGCCAAGTGTAAATACAAATAGTCCGATTCGTGCTTCTTATCTAATGTAAGAGATCTTTAGTACGCGCGGACAATTAAACGATTCTGTCTTCTCGAGGCTTTTCGCGCACTTTCTCGCGTTACTTGTCATGCACAGGCATTCAGCCAAAGTGTTATCTTTAACGTCACGTGATGTTTTACCTAGAATAAATGATAATAAAGCCGATAGTGTACCTTAATGATTCTCGAGTGATATTTATTTGCAATAGATCTGATCGGCTGTCAACTTGAACTTGTTCATTATTCAAATTCTAATCGCTGACACATCTGAGCCTGACGGACAAATCACCCGACATGTTAGTGACCATAGCCTTCGGGCTCACTTCCCCCAAACCAGAGGTTAAAAAAAATAAGATTGGCGGGCTGATAGGAGGCAGCGGCAATGGCCCGTAACAAAAGAGAAGGCCATCGGCAAACAGTTAATACGGTCTCGAGTCAATTCTTCAGGTAACACCACGCGTCTAACTTAACAACTGTCGCTGTTTTAAAGCGTATAGTATCTACGCGTAACGTTAAATTTAATCGGAAGACGCTGACTGATGTCATCTAATAATCTAACCCTTTTTATACGCTACATGATGTACCGTTATTCAAGGGTGTCAAACTCAACCGATTTATTTATATATTCATTTGCTGTATCATGCCGTACTTAAGGATATTTCACATATTGACAACAGGACAAGTGAGAACCTCCTAGACAAACCACCCTGCAAGATTGTTTAGTGGCACATTAGTGCGGCAGACCTATTTAGAAAGTTTAATATTATTTTGACTTTTGTTAAGCACTTTTGTCAAAATATTGAGATTAAATACAAACGTCTGTAGAGTTGGAGAGGAGTTGTCATAAAAATGCACTGGTTTTGACAACATATCCGTGTTTAGATACAAATATATCATTCATCCCAATGTGATGTGAACAACAACAGTATGTATGTTTGGAACATTTTTGGGTCAATTCAATTTTGCAACATGAGACGAACACACGTGCGTATATTCAAAATATCATTAATAAAAATGTACAAAGGCTTTTTGCGATTGTTTGGTTAATTGTTATATATTACAATAACCAGAATATTTGATAATAATTTTAATTCTAGTTTTCACTTGGTCATAGATTCACAGGATAGTTTCGGGTGGGGTGCCCGATTACAGTCAACAAAAGCGGTCAAATTCGGTTCTAGATCTTTTAGCTCCTCGAGAGCAGGGCAATATAAATAGGAAGTGTGTTGACAGGCCGAGTTCTGCCACGAGGTTCCCGTGAACCTGACCTATTGGCTTCTCCACACAGACTTAACTTGTTAGCTCTCACACACGGCACACGACTTGAATAAACAGCTTAATATCGTCAAGTGCTCTCACAAAATGTCCATAATGAAGAACCGGTGATCTTTAACAGCTTCCGAGAAAACAAAATGGACGTGTGTAACACCAAGTGTGGCTGTTCCTCCGTATTCAGATAACTTCAATTACCAACCGTAAAAGGGTGTCACGAATAAGGGCATAAAAAGGACAAGCCAATTCCCACAGATTATCTACGAGGCGAACAGAACAATCCTTAAAAAAGATGCCTTAAGACTGGACCGTAAAGATATTTTCTCAGAAATGGTATTAACCAGTTGTCTTTTCCATCTAATTCCATCGCTTTATAACAAATGTTTAAAAAAAGCCTTTTTATGTATAAGATACAGTATAAATCACACCTACCTGTACTTCGTGTGATTGTCCCCAATTTTTCTTCTTTAAATACTCCGGAACTGTTCCAACAACGGGCATACCCTTTGGCCCGGGTAGGTCGCGAAGAGATCGGGGTTCTGCCGATCTACTAGACACATTCGTACTGTTTACTGCCGTGTGTTTGAGATCAGATAGCGCCATACCTGCGGTCTCACTGGCCTCTGTGAATAGAGTCCGGTGTGCTCTATGACAACGGGACACCCTAATTTGCTGTGAAAATGTCCTTAGCAAAGATTCTGCCATGATGTAAAGTCTGTGCTATTCCGAGTCTATGAATTGAGTTTATCACTGGACAGAATCAGGCCTGTAATATAAAAACAAATGAGTCCGTCAAATGTCAGAAAGAGAAGCATACAAAAAGTTTTATCCGTTAATTCACCCGAGCCTTTCACAACCGGCAGTTTTCGGATGCCTTGGAATAAGCTTCCCAAAATCGAGCATTCTGTTTAAAATCGGGTCAATCTGGTACACTCGCACTATGTGTCCGCTATAAGATAATTGAATATTAAAGTGGTGTTCAAATCAATTGTGTTCCAGAGAATATAGTACAGTAGTGAGGCGGTGTACCTGGAGAGACCGCTATCGCACTAGTTACGCGCTCCACTTCCCGGCTATAACTGTCATAGAGTAGTCTTAATAGTAGTTTTAGGGATGCCTCGCACACATGATCCCACGTCTATCATTAACTCCGACTAGACAGCCTTCTTTTATCCTGCTTTCCCAAGCATAAGGGACCCCTAGGTTTGACCCATCACACTCCAGCAACATTAGACCACTATTGCCTTGTAAAATACAGCAACAATCGATATTTATGTATTTTAACTATGACGTACAAATCTCATTTGCTTACAGCGGTAGATGAGAAGAAACGCTGAGAGAAGAGTTACTTCCTGGTTCGGCACGCTCCGAACACGAATACGTCAACATTTTAACAAGGATGCCTGGAATCTGAGGCAGAGAATGCCGATATTCCTGTCTCCTGACCACGTGGCTACAAGGGCCTTCTACCTGCTGGTTTGTTGACAGCAACGACTTTGGCAGATGTGCCTGAGCTCTGGTCGAACATGGGCCACCTGACCGACGACCACATGTGGCTGAGAGAGAATGCGGATTCAGGGACACTCTATTTTGAAGGACTTTACATTGGCAAGGGACGTGACACTACAACCTTGTGGATTGTTTAGCTTTCTGTTTCAGCTCCAGAACTGGGACATATTTTTCCGCTTCCACAAACTGATTTGTGAAAAGGCATGGATAAATGACGAAGGCGTGGAGAATTCCTCAAGTAGAACAGTGATTATCAAACTATACCCATTCCCGCGCGTTGGTTGATTAAATTCAATTGTTGATTAATTTCCCCAGGCATATAAATCACAACTACGTCCTGTGCCTGGATGTTGTTAACATCTTATGGAATTTTATACAATTAGTACGTGTCAATGATTTGATAACACTCCACTTGATTGGATTAAGTCGTAATTATATTTGTTACAATTACATTTTTTGTTTGTTTAACTCGTACATTTGGCGCACCGAGTGTTTTGATGAAACGTTCAGAAGGCGTACTCCGGGATGTTTAAGAATGTAGAAAGCTGCAGTGGATTAAGTCGCAATTATATTTGGTACAATTACATTTTTTGTATGTTTGTTTAACTCGTACATTTTGCGCCCGAGTGTTTTGATGAAATGTTTAGAGGGCGTACTCTCGGATCTTTAAGAATTGAGAAATCTGTTTATAAATCGAGGCATGGGGAGTAAGGTGAGGAGTTAGTATGCCTCACGGCATGCCAGAGGGATGAATGGATTAGAAGGTGGTGCCTTACCAGCGCTGTAACCTTAACGAGACTTTGCTAAGATCTATCCTTCAAGACAATGTGAGGAGAAACCATGTAGAGAATGTGAACTCAGCAACCTGTTCCCCTCTCTCTAACATAGGCTCACTTTGCATTCAGGATATACGAGAGGAACGAAAACGAACGACAACTCTTGTGACGGAGATCTCGGATGGCCCGTCTCAAATATAGATCTATTTTAATATAGCCTGGGCTTTTACGACTTAAGTAGGCTAAATCCACGATACACATCAGAGGAAGAATAACCCCAAAATAATAGAATAGAATAAAACTGAGGCAATGCCATCAGTTAAAAAAATATATGAATACTATAAGCAAAATGTGTCCACAAATTGATTACGCAAGTGTAAAAAAAGCCTTGTTCATGAAGGTGCACACATTAATGCTGTCTTCAAGACATGATCTCCGTGTTACAGATGAGGCACAATGACTTTAATTCAGCTAATTGCACATTTTAAAATCACATATTAAAACGCAAGGCCTTCACTGAAATTGAACATGAATATCAAGGATGGGACCTCCACAAAATTTACTGCAAGATCTTAAATGACGTGAATGTTATTGAAACCATACCATCAGGAAAATTAAAATAATACTCCACTACATGGGGACTCAAACGAACCTAAAACCAGCAGAACAAAATAATTAAATATTGCATTAGTTGCGAAATAAACGAATTGCTACAAATATCTTAAACTCAAATAAAGTTTCAGATTAACTCGTTGAATTAAAAACATTGCGATTAAAAAATATTAGTTTTAATAAGCGTAGAACAGTACGCTATATTTAATGGTGTTAGCTATATATTTGCCAGATATGTTCTATATTTGGGTAGTGGCGGTGTTGAGATTCCTATAGGGTGATGGGCCTGTACTGGTTACCCTCATCACCTGTTATCAGACATTCCTTCCCACTGCTATACTCACATAGAACTCTGGTACGTACTTGAGGATAACATGTGCTTAACCTAACACTAAATGACGATGAAGAATGCTCTAGGGAAAATACACTAGCTAGATCTCCGGGTGCCTCAAGCCATCAAGCTCGCCTAACAAACAACTCACAACTACCGGTACTCTTTAACAGAAGCCGCACTCTCTCCTCCCTTCCGCTCTGCCTTAGTTGCCCCCCATCGAGCCAAGGGAAATTGAGAGAGCATATATATGTCACTAGCGATATTTGGCAGAGCAATTCACTTGCGCCAATGTATTCGACCCCGCGTTTTATAGATAGCCTGACTCCTGTGCACAATAAATGAGTAAAATTTGATTGAGCCAGTGACCTTATTGTTCGCCGTTGTTTGAAAACATTAGATGGATGCTTGAAAAATATAACCGAAAATAAAGTAGACATAGCTTTGCTTAAAGTCAATTGACTTGACACACAATAGACGTAGCTTACGCGCCAAAGACAAATCGTACCACAAATAGGGTGTATGCCCACCATGTGTTGCATCACAAACCATGCGGCATCTTCAATCAACAATATAATTTGTCCGCGAGTAGTTTTCTGCGCGTATAAAATCGATATAGAACATTAAATTGATTGACACGACCTCCCTTAGTTCCGACACCTAGAATCATCAATGGAGTCAAAATATCGCTGAATGGTGTCACCTGTGCCGGTCTCAAACAAGTATGTCTGAAAGCCTCCTTGAATCGCGAAAAAGGACCCGTTTCTCAGATGCCGAACCGGACATCGGCTCTGTTGAGTTACACCAAACAACACAACATCAAATAGAGTGTCTCTCAAATGACAATAACTTATTGCTATAACCTGGTTCAAAACAATATGCAAAATAATGTTAATATTTAAATGACCTGCGTGTATTATTTGAAGTGTGGGGATGTACTGATGCACTTTAGCATATTCTTATAGAAATGAACGGACGGTGTGTAAATCGTGTCGTGCCATGAACTGCCAGCAGTCCGTAGACAGGTCCGTCGTCTTTTTCTACGAAAGCGCCACACCATCCTGGTGACGACATATGTAATTTACATATTGATTCGAGCTAGTATTTCACTATCATGTCACTACCGGCAGTAAGACAAAGTCCCCGTCAGAAAAAATTATAAACCAAGGCGGGAATCTTAAGGGCGACCCGGGAGAGTTTTTCAATATCCGCACCTAATTTGTATGTAAGAATACCATGAAGATGTTTATAAATATTCCCATATTATCAGCGTATGATTCTTTGCGATATGAGGACAACAATGCTCTAAAGTATAATAGTCCGAAAACATCCCGATTTGCACTAACCACTGTGTTGTGTACATTGTTATTGTATGAACATATTTAAGAGGGCCTATGCATGAACTGATCCTTGGCTTACTCCAGTATACGAGTGACCCTTATAAATCTTGTTCAAGCTCTACTCGTTCTATTTAAACCTTTGTGAAAACTATCTTTGTCTGAAGCTAAATTATCGAGATACAGTTGTGAGTCTATATTTAATCCACAATGAGATTACAAGCTCTCGATATAGTCATTAAAAGGGGACAAAAAATAGTAACTTTCATTGCATCGCCTTGAAATGAGCTTCGTGTTAAAGCTGTCTTCTCAAAGCTAGGTAATATAAAAATGTAAGAACGGGGTACTTCTGACAGTTCGTAATTCATACAAGTATGTCATATTTTCAAGTATATGAGTTTTCATTTGTAAGACTGACAGACAGTTCTTTATTGTACGTTATATACCTAGTTATAACATGACCACTTGAACCGACACCTTAAACAGCTCGTAATAGACTTAACCTCTCAACCACACAGCTTATAATTGGGACGGGGTAGGTTTTCCATTAATTCGAATAACTGTTCGATGTTAAGAGAAGAAAAGACACCTACAGGCCGCAATACCAATTAATTGGAGAAAATTTCAAGACTAAATATATCGCAAAGCCTTTTGTGGACTAAGAGTGTTTTGAAAAATAAAACCCACCTTGACAATAACTATATACACTATCTTTACATATATTGGGAAGCATGTACGTGTTGAAATACTGACATCAACGTAAGCATTCGATGAGTGAAAGCTCAATACATCTGAGTTCTGTAAAACACCACGTTAAATCACAAATTACAAACTTAACCGCATATTTTCAAAAGTTTTTGCTCCAAAGAAAAAACAAATATGCAATGCGTCAAGAATATCAGCAAAATTGCAACGTATCCATTTAGCCCTGATATTTATCATGGCATTTAAATAACAGGTTCGAAATTAAGACAAAGCCTCTATAAATATACATTTAGAGAAAGATGAATGCGTTCCCCACTACATATAGTGCCTAAAAACTTACAAAAAGAACTTACCGGTGTGTATAGCGGCACTTGTGAAGCCTATGAAGTACAGACCGTATATTTACCGGCATAATACACTACAGCGGTCAAGATCCCTAGTATGGCTTGTATAGCCCCGAGGCTTAGGCTCACAGCCTGCATTCGAGATAAGAGATGCGAAACAGAAAGAAACTGAACAACGACTCAGTGCTGTTCCTACTTAACTGGGCTATATTGATATGTATCTGCATATATAGGGGCCGTTAAATAACTGCCATATCTCTATGCGCGTGCGCTAGAATTACAATTTAGTTGATAGGACTGCACTGGAAGAGGGTCGCTGTCAGTCGGCAGATGTAAAACTTAGCCTTATCCCTTAAGAAAAGTTTCACCTGCGGAAAAATTACTATGATGCACATAAGACAGGACGTGAAAAACTGTATAATGGATACAATGAATGACAAAGAATACAACAAAGTTAAACTTCAGTGAAGTTTTGTTATATTTTATGTACACGGTTATTAAACACGCGAAGAGATGAGGTGAAGTATATATAAGTGTACTTACTATAGAGGTGTAAATCCTTGCTTGACACACACTCTGTTCAGTGATGTGAAAACTTTGATTGCTGGAACTGATTTCACACCCATTTTATAGCTAGGCCCCGTAATCTCCAGTGCCGGGGTCATTGGGTACAAATCGTATTGTTCCCGGCCAGCTAGCCCTGTATGCCTCGTCACCTGACTTCAATACAACCAGAACGGGATTGACTTAATTGTTGGCCTCTTAAGGGCCATGTACAATACTAACAAGGCCATTGTGATTTCCCATGTATTTTTAGGTCTATGTAGCCCAATAAGCAGGTTGTTTAGAATATCGAGAGGTCCCGGTTCGCTAGCGTTGACCCCTTTCTATTCCCTGGCAATGCGCAAGCCCGGCACGGTACGAAATCGCTTGATCATCCTCGCCTTGGTATGAGTTTGTTAAGTACGATCAACGTGGTTGACAAATCTTTGACATTTGACCCAAAACGTTAAGGGACAATGTTTGAGCTAAGACAACGTCTAACGATTAAGATATCTAATCGTCAAAATGAACAGGCATTAAACGTAGGCGTGCGTACATAACTTTCGCGTTATCTGAAATTCAGTCGAATCACCTTTTTGTAAGAGTATTATGTAACGATAAGAACAAAAAATGCCATTAAGTGAGCATTTTGCAACTGACCGGCTTTTCGGTTTCACTGGCATATGCCTTCCGGTGTAACATGATATGTAATCTAGACCGATTAGTAGGCCTATATGACTGAAGGGCGTAATTATAGGGGTTTTTCGGTCGTGTATACGCTGTCGGGTTCCTGGACATGGTTTACAGTATATGGCACACACGAGCCTTCAATATCACTGAACGCTAGCTCATCACGATTGACATTATTTGTAATGAAAAAAACCTGGCGTATATATGTGATGAAAATTCAGCTTCTGTTGGCCGACAACTTGCACCGAGTCACCCCCACATCAGACCGCCACACATTCTTCTCGGCTTTTTTTAGTCACTTTGCCCTGGCGTCACGTTCCACTACAGTCTCACATTGATTGCTGCAGCACGTGACAGAAAGAATGGCGGAACTGAAGTTGTCCTTATCGATTTTGTGTTTTCTTCAATCTCATATATCTACACAGACCTCTTGTGCCTATTAGGCTTAGGTCAAATCGAACAGCGAAGAGCAGTTGGGCAGTTTCAGCCATGCAGGCTAAATAAAGGCTGCATGTGTGACCAGCTCGCCAGGCTGAGAGGCAGAAAAACTGTTACATCAATGCTGGGAAGAGAATATGATATAATCTTTATGTCATGATTTTGATAATGGCTCGGCCTACTGTCTATTCTTTTTTATTCCCAGTATTTCTTTGATTTGAGATTAACCGCAGCAAGCCTACTTGAGGTCATATCGCTTGGAGAGCCAGGTCAATGGAAACCACCCTTGACGTCACAGATAGCAAACAATGACAATCAATAGGGCGCCAAGCACAGACATAAACGTATCGGTTTCTTGTTGCTCATTTGCTCTGGGGGCAGCAAGTGGGGAAACCGATGTGTTTATTTGATTGATGTTTTACGTCGTATTCAAGTGCATTTCACTTATATGACGACTATAGTTGTCCATTTCTCCCCCAAAT
This sequence comes from Mopalia vespertina, assembly GCA_030265115.1. Lineage (NCBI taxonomy): Eukaryota > Metazoa > Mollusca > Polyplacophora > Chitonida > Mopaliidae > Mopalia > Mopalia vespertina. The sequence goes on along the minus strand of JAQQZZ010147056.1, from coordinate 2,153 downwards.
AACCGAGTAAGATAAGGGAAATAGAGCAGTGAACTATATAGGCCTACATCAAATGAGCATTTATTACACTTTTTACGGAGTTTTGGTGATTCCACAAATATGACGGACACCAAGTCTAGAAAAAATGCAGTAAGAATGAAGTGAATGCTGCCAAACAGTGTATATGTTTTGTTCAGTGATTGTCATCCAGAATGAAGCCCTCTGGCTCAATCAATCAATCAATCAATCTCATCTAAAATGATTATCAGCCTTTGTATGGATGGGAAGTGTTCATTGAAGAGCCGCCTTAGTTTATGGGCGATTACGTTCTAACCGACTGAGCTACAGATCACGACCAATGCTAGCCAGTCCCGGGTTCGAATCTCTGGAGAGGCAGGCAACATGTTTTTTCTCTATATCTATAAAAAAAAAACATATTAAGGAATTCCAGTTTTATTTGAATACATAGCATATAAACCTTTATATAACTCCGACGAATTGCCGATTTTAATGTTAACAATAAAAGAATGTCCGTGACGAAGGTTTATACCGTAACGTGTTATAAACATGTTAACCTATTTGAAAGAGTCTATGAATTTTGGCCCTCAAGAATTTCAACATCATTTGGCATCAATGAAATGGGTTTGCCAAGTCGCTGGAAAAACCCCAACTTAACTGTATGGATAAATCTGTCCTTGTCAAAAACAGCTTTAAGCAGTTGATATTTGTAGGTTAAGCCTAATCGGTAATCCATTTATCATTATAATGCATTAATTGCCTTATTGGTTTAAGCATTAGATGTTCTCACTGCCTGGCATAAAGGGTTATGTAGTTTTCTTTTGGCACGGTTATAAAGTTACAAAGCTGAAAACCAAATTGCGGTTACACTCGTAGCTTTTCCGTGGCCGACCACCGTGAATTGTTTATTACATGGACCGGTGCGGATCAATTCATAGGCTCACAATTACTATTAGTTTATTCTTCCCATGCGTGTTGATATAATCCTTTCTTATACAAGGTTCACACTTCAAGTGACGTTTGTGTATACGCAGGGATCCAAGTCAAGCATTGTCAGATCAGATTGGCTATATTAGTAAACAAACTTTTTTTTGCGTTTTAAAGACCCATCAGCAGTTTTATTTCAGTTTGTTTGGGATTTCATGTCTTGCTGAGGGTTAGTTCACTCACAAGACAGATCTCAGCCAAATAGGCGAAGGAAAATATCCCTCGCCTGTCCGGAAAGATCTAAAGTCATATAGAAGACGCCCGCGGCCTTGACCGAGTGGTTAGCGCTTCGGCCTACCGAAACTCTTCTTGTACCGCTACAGTGTCGAGTCCTTCGGGATGTCGACTTAAGATATACGAAGGACTCACGCGATATGGTTCCGGCAATCGCGGGATGGTTTTCACGAGGTTTTCTCTCGCTTGTCCTTTGTTAATGGCCAATTCGCTGGCATATAAGTGGAAAAACGTATTCAAGACAAGCACATGACACGTAAGCCACGTGTTGCAAAAATACAAAGTGAGCCAATTTACATGAAAGACGGCACATAATAACACTTACTTCTTCATTGTCTCTTAAGGGTTTGCGATGACACCGTATACCAATCACTAGGCAGTAATTCGCGCTATCAGTTGCATTTACGCAAATATCTTTTATTACAGAGAAAACAAGGGGAATGTGTACATTGCTTGCAAATCTGTCAGGGCGATATAGCGAGATGGCTTCCATTAGCTTCGATAACTATAAACTTAAAAGGAAATACCATTGATTTTCGACCTTCACTTATTAGTTTTGTTGCATATTTTCACAGACTAACATCAATATTGTACTTGCAATCGAATAAGCATAGCCGTTAATCAGTTAATTTAAAAAAATCAACTGACGCCATTGTTCGAAGACACAGTAGTTATATCGTCTAGTTGTGGCTATCTCCTTACTGCTGTACTGGTGGATGCTTTCACATAAAACCGGAAGTGACGGTTCCGTCCCTAAGCGAAACAACAACAACAACAGACAACCGCTTGTATATATTCACCCGTAGTCCTATTAAATAGGCCGTCGACGTTCGATATTTATCATTTGGACATTGACAGTACCTCGACGTGCTATACTTCGGTATTATTTCAGTGGCGTGTTTGTCCGCAGATCAATCTGCGGGCGGTTAAAACAA
>JAQQZZ010147045.1:0-12789 GCA_030265115.1 Mopalia vespertina | reverse complement strand
AGCTGAACGTCGTATCTCTATATACTGTTTAGACTGTAAGTTATGTATTCGCATCTACGACTCCTTGGAAATCACGAGGGCCTATTTATCTCCAACTTCTCGGGACAAGGTGTGTACTGACGAAAAACTCTATTCCACACTTTGTCACGCTTGGGCCATATTTCTAGTCAAACAGGAAGGTGTTATCCCTACTAGTTCAATTTATCGGCAATGCGAAGCATCGTTTTACCACGGTACCCTCTATCCCTCTGCTATAGGTTCCAACATTGAATTACATGAAACTTCCATTTGACAAAGTAAGGACGAACCACATTACAACCATTGTCTACCAAAACTTATTATTTTCATTGCATATTTTGAAAGGCAATAACCCTTGTCGCATTTGCAACCGAGTATAGGCACAGCCGTTAATTAGCTAATTTAAAATCTAGAAGTTACGTTATTGTTCGCAGCATATAGAAATAACAGTACGCTACCACGATTCTGCACTTTATCTTCCAATGTATAACAATTGCATGGCCTTACCCTGACTTAAACCATCTCGTTTTCCTTCCTGATCACTTTTGGGATACACCGACCCACGTCAAAATCAATCATTTCTCAGCAGTACCACACTCGCTTAAAATGTCTTCCGCGGTAATTAGGTCATGCGGATGCAACGTTATTGTGTCAATCAGAGGCAGGCCTTATTTATTACCTCGGTGTCACCTGGGGTGATAAATTCAAGTAAAACTTTATGTTAGCGTCAGGAAAGAAAGGAAAAATCAGCGAAAAATTAAGTAATGTTTTGAGAGGCTGGCGACAGCGGTGGATCAATCTCCAACCTCCACCACGGGTTGAGATGGGCAAGTCTATCCGAAGTTCCGAACACTGTTAATTTGGTGTATACAATTCAGAGTACCGGTACTCAATGATATAACACAATTCAACATGTGTTTTGTCGACAACTGGTAAGAAATCCAATGATATTGATATCAAGTCGATAGATTACTCTCCACGCGCTGCCGTTTGCTGTTGTTGTTTCGCAGAAGCCGCACTTTCGTTTTTAGATAAAATCCAACAGTTCAGACATCAGAGGACAGGCACGAGCAGGCGATACACCCACCTTGGCTGCAAACAATAACGTCACGTCCAGCTTTCAAATTAACTAATCAATGGCTACGCCTAGGCTACTCCTTTCCAAATGCTATATGGGTTATTGTCTTCAAAATATATAATGTAACGAATAAGTTTTGATTGAATATCGTTTGTCTTTCACTAAAAGTTTAGTTTTATTTGTAGTCGAGATGACAACGGATTGTTTCTCGGTAAGTGAAGAAGGATAACTCTGTGACATGTAACGTTGCGAACAAGAACCAAGATTAGAGGAAATGAAGTTATATATGACAAACTTCTTCTTAGCTGTAAACGGTAATTGGTAATCGGCTATAACTGTTAGTTACATTATTATTTTTTTTATTCAAACCTGATAACTGTATGCATACACATAGAAGCTTGAGTCAATTATGAACTCCCAGTTTCATATCTTTTTCGGAATTTCCACTTTGCTCATGTTATATATGCAAAGCTACTGCATGGTGCGCGAGAGTGACTCTGCAGTCCCCCGAATGCCGTCGTGATTTTGCGCTGGACATGGATTTTTACCCATATCCTAGTGCTTTTCATGTTCCATATATGGTCTGGCGCTCGGACGCTGAGAAAGAATATTGTTTCTAAATGCAGTTGATTTTATTTCCTTTTAAAGTAGTGATAAAATCCCCACGGTATGCATACTTTCTATTCGGTTAACAAACGTTTCAATTTTTAAAAGATATAAAATCTTTGAGTTAATAGTAGCAATAATTAATACAGAGATGCGTTATAGTTTAAAATAGACAAATCCGCTTTTTGAGACTTTTTTTCCTCTTCTTCTAAAAATGCTTCCCGGTCTAAAACCTGCTTGGTCATTAAAAAAAAAAGTTATGCCAATGTCACACAAAACAAACAGAACCTAGCTCAATGTATAGGGCTAATTCCTCCGTCTTAGCCCTACGTCCCGCCTGTCCCAACCCGTGGTGAAGGTTGGCAATTGATCTGCCGCTATTACCGGCCGCTCAAAACATATATCTGATTTGTTTTAGATACTCTAAAAACAATGACTAGTATTTTATCTACCTGCAATATTTCTTTTCTGGTGGTTTTCACTCTTATTATTGCAAAGGGAGATAACTTTAACGTGTCAACTCTGGGGAGAAACTCAAATAAAAGTGACTTTTGTCACCACAAAAAAAACCCAGAGAAAAATCACATATATATGTTTTGAGAGGCCGGCGATAACGGAGGATCAATTTCCAACCTTCACCACGGGTTGAGATAGGCGGGAGGTAGGGCTAAGACGGAGGAGTTAACCCTATTTATTGAGCTATAACCCGAATCTAGAGTGCACTTGTTCCCGGATACACGTTGTCAATCTTCGCTCAAATCGCCGAGTCACGATGTGTCTGTCTTCAATGTAGGCCTACAGTATATGTAATGCGAAGTATTTGTCTTATAAGCTTACGACGTCTGTTTTCATCAACGAACGGCGTGTATCACACCAAAAATACAATTTTTAAAAGTCATACAATTTTACTGAACACATAATATTTTTAAGTCTACCTAAAAGCAACCTAGAAGCCCATTGGTCGCTGTTGTTAATGCCTGGGATTTAAAACTAATTCGAAAGTAGGCTACACTAGACTCTTGTATAAACACGAAAGATGATCTAAAAATCCGCAACTATACACGACATCTCACCTGAATATACACACACCCAGTTGTTGTCTCCAATGTTTCCACGTCCAAAAACTGCGGTGGGTCTGTCATATGTGGTAGATGAGGGTCCTCTTTGGAACTATCCATGTACCACGCTCGGACCATGGCTGTGAGACGGTCTGTCTTATTCTCTCTTGTCTTCTTGTTAATTCAAGTAGTTCCGTATTCCGACGTATATCAGGATTCTCGATTGATAACTGACAAGCAAATTAATGACGTCTGTTGATGTTAACCAGTGTAACGATTACGTGGATAAACAAACGGCTACACTAGCGACTACAACACTATGTTCACGCGAGTACAACCAATTGGCCTATATACAAAATTAAGACTTGTATTATACTAGCCCCGGAACACGGATCTATCGTTTGTTTGTATTTTAATTAGGATTCTGACTGTACTATTGTTATCATTCTGTTAATCATTCTTCTTACTAGTATTATTATTATGGAACTTTTTGTCACGGATTTCTCGGAAACCACTATATAGCAATAGTATCGGTCTTTCGAATATATAGGCCTACATGTATGTCTACTTGTCATCTCGGACTACATGTCATCTCCTATTTGTGGTTATGTAGTTGACCTAGTTTTGATGTTATTTATGTGTATATTGCATAGGCTTACAATGGTCTACAATAAACTAACACACCTTCTCTAAAAAAAATTGAAGTGGATGTTCAGAACCGTCTACATAAAAAGTGTCATTATATGGATAGAGAGCTCAATCATTCTTCCTTACTATTGGCCCTTAAATCATTACCAAGCATCTTTTATTTTCCAAACACAAACGCTGCCACTGTGTGCAGTGTGTAAGTAAAGGTGTTTCAGCTCTATAGTCTATCAAATACCATGGAAATTCAATAAAGTTAATTTTAAATCAGCTCACAGTAAGATGTTGCAATTTTTAGGGGTGACACTACAACAGCAACAAGTTTTACTATGTCTATATAAGCAATCCGCTTTCTGGTCGAGCACGCCCGAATGGAGATAGTATGCCAACTTAACAAAGTAGACTAGCTTTTATGAAGGTATAATTGACATGGTGATGCCGAAAAACTATCCAGCACGACAGGCTGTCCTTATCATGTATAGACCACCATATATTGTATGCATGTAATGGAAACTTTTACATCATTGTCCAAATCTAGCTACAGAGTTTAAACGCCGCAAATTGTCTAATTGCCGATTTCGGATCTCGATGTAGCGTTTAATTCTTCAATTAAATAGACTTACCTGGTTAATATAGGTTTAATATCCCCATACAATAAATTATAAATCCTTATATTAGGTATACTTGTCTAAAAAGTTGAAGTTACCAACCCTTTTGCTTAAACAAAGTCTACATTCCGGGTGAAAGCCAAGGTAGCTACAGAGTCTGAACGTATCTATAACTGTGTAATTGATCCACTTCGGAATTCAATGTAGGGTTCAAATCTTCAATTAAGTGGACTTGCCGGCTTAATACAGGTTTAATATCCCCATCGAATAAATTCTGTATCCGTAATTAGGTAGGCCTATACGTGTCTAACAATTGGCACCTACTGGTCCTTCTGCTAAAGTCTGCAGTCCGGCTAGAAGAGAGAAGAATGCTTTGGCAGGTTGGCAACTATACTTGAGCCGTATTTTTAAGTCTCGTTTGGTATATAAAATGTGTCAGAAAGCTCAGAATGTCAAATGTTATTGGACAGTAGCCTACTAATTGAACCCATGCATAATAGCCGGTAAGTTAAAAAAAAACCTTGAAATTACACTTAATTGTATCACAGACTATATAATAGAAACAAACAACTCTGCATTTATGTTCAAATCATGGTTGATAGGCATTTAAGTTAGTTACTTTCTGAAGTGACCATGTTGACTGTATGTGCAGACCTTTAAGGCCGGGGACAGCAAATTGAGATGGCGATTTACAGTTCAGAAACTTGATGGAGCTAGCTTTTGGCTTGATTAAAGATGGCATATTTCAATCAGAATCATTGGAAATGAAGGCAGATGTCACTTTAAAAAGATAAGATTGGCTGACTCGACGGGAACAATTACTGGGACAACTCCATGATTCCTCGTGTTGCTGCACACATATACACGCCTGTGAGCTTAACATTGAACTATGACGTCTTGGATTCACCACCAGATGATTTCACTTCAAAAAGAAAATCTTGCGAAAATACGAGTGTTTCATGCCGGAACAGCCTTGACCATTCACACGATAAACTTATATCGGCTAAAACATGATAATGTTGGAGATGGGAGACAACTCTTGTAGATTTACTTTGAAATTCGTTTTGTTTAAAGGAAGAGAAAGCTTGTGATTAACCCATATCAGTATCGTCCGAGTGTGGCCAAGAAATAAAAATATCAGCATTATTCATGGACCATAAGTTTATAACATACAGTTAAAAGGGATACCAAAAAAAAAGATTTCAGACATTTTCATTGAGCGGAACTAACAACTGTTCCCAACCTCTCTTACACGAGGAGGCACAAATGTGTATTTTGATAGCAGTTTATATAATGATAATGTACTGGGGGTAATGTGATGTCACACCGGAAATAGAATTTATTTCAATTTTTAAGAAAGATGGTAGGTGAGTTGTTAACGGTGTTGACAGTCAATGGGGATCGCCAGTGGATAAAAAGGTAGACGACTCTGTCACCCGTATATCAGGTAGAGCCATCTATGTCATTGATTAACAATAGCATTCTATTGAATATTCATACCATGCTATTGTTGGTCAATGAGATGGCTTGCACTTCCTGTTATATGCGTTATATAGGTATCTCCCTTTTTTCCACTGGCGATCCCCATTTGGCAAGCGCATGGCTGTGGTCATCTTCGCGAGCCAAGGTTAAGACATGGGTGTATTAACCTTGGCACATTACAAACCTGTATCGTGTTATCGGAGTCGAATAAGGGCACATAACCTTGTCCCATCTGGGGTTTTCCCCTAAATCCTCTGGTCAATGAAATAAGCCGATTCAACGACAGTAGGAGTCTACGAGCAGTGCTCGAAACCAACTTATAAACATGATCAAGAGAAGGTTTTCTGTTCACAGTTTAAATAATATCCAAATCCAGTCGTTCTATTTCTTTGAGTCTCATTTTGTAGCGATCAAGTGCCATTTACCTATTCAACGCAGATGGGCGGAGGCCTACGCAAGGCATGGAGGTAACACGGCGACGATTTTAAGCAAATGTTAGAGTCTGAAGATGTTTGAAAAAGAACTATCAAAACAAATACACGTGGCTGTTGTCTGATAGAGCGTCGCTGATAGGCTGGGGTCCCACGATTTTGGGTGTATGCTGCCAATAGAAATCCAGCATATGAGGCTATGCCGGAATACATATCAGCAGCGTTATGTCGCATGGTCTCTCTATAGGAGTCTATACATAGATATACCATGTGTTCGGATGATGCCTCCCGGCCAACCAACCGAGCCTTCCAAAGAAACAACTTTCAACATCATTGGTTACAACCACAAGATGCAATTATACATCACAAACACATCTGCTTCGTGCAGACCCTTAACCTCCAGAACATCATGGCAACAAGAAGCTGTCGCAAGTCTGTCGCAAGTCTGTCGCAAGTCCAGTAGATAGGTTGCTTAAGACAGTCTCACGGTACGATTTTAAGTTACGACTTATGGGGATTCCCCTTATTCGCGTTTTTTCCATTGATCTAGAAAAAAGTCTACTTAATCAACACATAGCGAATAAGGGGAATCCTCTGAAATCGTTACTACAAATCGTACCATGATAATGCCCCTTTAAGACACCGTAATAAAACAACACTCGGAAGTCCCCGAAAATAGTGCGCCCACCATCTCAGATGTTAAACAATCGTAGTCATTATAACATGTAATTATTCCGAACCAACTAATAATCATAGTCAGCGTTGTATAGTGATTTCACGGTTTTAATTTGTTTCTGGTTCAGAACATAGTTCCCTCCTCCACTAAGTTTGCGTATATACAGCCATGTAAAATCTGCAAGGTTTAGGTCAGTGTGGGGAATAGTGTCCATACGCTGGTAAATAGGCTTCAGCCGGACAACATGTACGATTTTGATGCAAATTCATACATCTATCATAGTCGAGCATAGTGATGATAACACGCAATCGTATTCTCGTGAGAGTTTCTATAGTGGACGAGACTAAGATAACTCTCGTACGCCATGCCAGGCAATCGCGCATTAATTTCCGCCAATATTTGGGGCGACCTATCAGTCACGGACCAGCAAATAAAAGAAGTGCAAAACAAGATGGCCCGGGTGTATCTTTGAGTCAATGTCTCGACGTAGGAAGTAGAATCGATTATATTTTAGAATGGGTTTAGGTCAGTGTGGGGAACAGTGTCCATACGCTGGTAAAAAAGCTTCCAACGAACGAAATGTACGATTTTGATGCATATTCATACATCTATCATAGTCGAGCATGGTGGTGATAACACGCAATCGTATTCTCGTGAGAGTTTCTATAGTGGACGAGACTAAGATAACAATATTTGGGGCGACCTATCAGTCACAGACCAGCAAATAAAAGAAGTGCAACATAAGATGGCCCGGGTGTATATTAGAGTCAAAGTCTCGACGTAGGAAGTAGATTCGATTATATTTTAGAATGGATAACACAGTAACGAGAACCACACAAGGTTTAGTCGATCAGTGACGAAACGGTTTCGGGCTTTCCCACAGCTTAAAGAGCTCCGGGGCAACCAGAAGCTCGCTTCAACCAATCGGCAGACAATTAGATTTTTTTCACAGTTCCTGGCTATGTGTCTTACATATATGACTTTCATATGTCGGTCACATGCATCAATACGGGACAACCACAAGACGCCACTACAGGTCGGCTTCCTATTGCTTCTTTGGTCAGAAAGCACCTGCTCAACCTTTCGGGTAGACCTAAATGTCGTCTTACCGTCCCAATTTTCTTTTGGCCATGTCATATGTCAGGTATCACTAGTGCAGTCCCTTCTATAAATCCTTCTAGGCAGCTTCCGGCCTCAAAATCGGGTCCATATAGGTTCCTAGTGGCATAAGGTCTCGGTAACCGTCATTTCCGATACTTTGTTGTGGGTATTTCACATAAACCAGCCATCAATATCCAGAAATTCGCTTTTCATTTCAAACACTTAGACCGTTTCGCTACGAAACGAACCGTACCTCCAGCGCAGGAGATTGCTATTCTTGGTTATAACGCGCATGCGCGAAGAGCGAAAATGTTGAAGTGTTTGAAATGAAAAGCGAATTTCTGGATATTGATTGCTGGTTTATGTGAAATACCCACGACAAAGTATCGGAAATGACTGTTACCAAGACCTTATGCCACTAGGCACCTATGAACCCGATTGTGAGGCTGGGAGCTGTCTAGAACGATTTATTGAAGGGACTGCACTAGGTTCCTTCCAGAGTAATGAGGCATCCCGTTATGTCGTTGATACCTGACATATAACATGGCCAAAAAAACATGGGGAAGGTAAGACGTCATTTAGGTCTAGTAGAACCTATAGTACAGTCACCTAGCTTCAAAACCATCTTGTTTCAACAACCTGTAGCATTAAGCTTGGATAACTGTGTTTTATATACTTTTTGGGTTGAACTAAATTCTCGGCATCACGTCAAGGGATATCAGTTCTCGCGTTATCATAGCTGAGACACTTCGATCAGTCTAGATCCAGGTACCGTCATTATACAGCTTATGCAATACTGACGGTACAGCTTCATCAATAAACGCCTTGCAGATTGAGACTTTGTATCCGAACTACACAGAAAGTAAAATCTTTTCAAACGGAATCAACATGAAAAACGTTTATACCTTAAGCTTTCATTTTAAAGCTCTTTACCTGCACTCATCAATTTTTTTGCCTGTATAAAGTCTAAAACTTCCTTGAGCAACCAAATATCAAAGTTCTCCTGCCATCTTGTTACCTAATTCCCATGCACCTTTGTTTGTTCACAACGTCTGACATACGGTAAAGTCACAAGGTCAGAATCTGCTTCGCCAATAAAGGCTTATGGGAATCCGGTGCACACAAAATCTCAAACTACAACGGAAACGGCTATCATGGCTGAGCTAGATCAGCCCAAATTGCAACAAAAACATGTCTTTTGTAGGTTATATGCACATTATTTGCAATATCGCAGCTTTTTTCCATGTATGTTGCTGTGGGATTTACAAGAACAGCCATAACACAAGCTGACGGCACAAAAAACAATTGATCATCTGGATTGTTTCAAGATTAGGAGATCAAAAAGCCAATCACCTCGTAACTAAAATCAGTGCATCAATTTATGGGCTGCAGTTACTTTACCTCTAGTTAGATATTCAATTTCTGACATTCTTGCCATGACATTTATTCATTGTAAAGTTAAACAAATAATGGTAATTAGTCCAACCATAATAATGATTTAATCTATATATATTGTTTTTTTTAAGTAATAAGTACATTAATAAACCTGTTACTCAAAGCCTTTCATTATTCCATATCCCATGTTGTTAGCTCTATATGAGGACAAGGGTTTATTTAATTATTCATCAAAGATAAAAGTTGTTCATCTATTACCATGTATGGGGACTTGTGTAACTGGCATTATTAAATCACATATTATATTCCACAGTGGTTCCTTGTTTTGTAAAAAGCTATTATATGACACTGATGACATGCGTTGTTTGAATTTTTTTCCATTTGCAAACAGCCAAACAACTCTCTTGCTTTGTTTTTGTGCAAATAAAACTTCAGCCTTCCACAGCAAATGGAAATTGTGACCCCTCTGTGTAATATTATCAGTGCAAGCTAGTGTGTATATTACTGAATGATACTGGGATCTTTAAGCTTTTGACGGACTTGATGGTTGGGCTGATAGCCATACCAATTTTTACAGCCCTAGATGTGATTCCAGTGCTTTAACAGTGTGCTCTTTATTTATACATGTATGTTGCAGTACTCCATTTTAATAGTTACATCAGGTTCTTCCTCAATACTGCTTGAAGCGAACAACAATGTACATTATTTTCATTATTTTGGGATAACACTTTCTTAGTTTGAACAGATTTTAGTTGAGAAAATTTTGCAGGTTGAAACCCATCCGGGAATCGAACCCACAACCCTCAAAGTTAGGCACCGAATCGCCAGCAGTAAATGCTGGCCACCTAGACCACTCAGCCACCCGGCCTACAAAAATAGAAGGTTAGTCAGCTGGAGTCTAGGTAGCGGACATTCACTACCCCTCTGACAGGACTAACCGTCTATTTTTGTACAAGGCAGGGTGGCTGAGTGGTCTAGGTGGCCGACATTTACTGCTGGAGATTCGGTACCTAACTATGAGTGTCGTGGGTTCGATTCCTGGATGGGTTTCAACCTGCAAAATTTTCTCAATCTGTTCAAACTAAGAAAGTGTTATCACAAAATAACGAAAATACTGTTAATATTAACTTTCTAAATGACACAAAAATTAACAATGTACATGTAAACATATACAGACCTTCTGATTTGAGGTGACTGATCAGTGTTAAAGCATAGGACAGCACACCTCAAATCAGAAGGCCTGCATATTTTCTAAATGGCGACTCCATTCTACTGGATGATTTGTGCCATAGACTAAAGAGTTTAAGAGTTTACTCCTTACACTCCACAATATACACTCAACTTCTATAACCTTAGTTACTAATAGCATTTTAACAAATACACATAATACTAGCTCTTAAGCATTGATAGAGCATAATGAACATACAGCAATGTGAACCTTGAAAACAGAATGGTTTAACTACTTATTGCAGATAATAAAGGCAGATGATCAGTGGTTACCAATTACATGTAAATTATGACCATAGCTGAAAGTGTTTCATGGCCAACAAAGACTCACATCACAGAAGCTGATAGTAAATACATATAGTGGCAGCCAAAAAAAACCTCAAGAAAGTTGTTTCTCTTACATCTATTTTAGACGAATGTCAGGTAGAGTAGATTTGAATTATAAATCTGGGTGTTGTTTGGGATGGAAAGATAAACATGGACTAACTGTTTTTTTCACTAGCCATGAAAGGAGTTTCTAGAAAATTGTTACAGGTGTGACATTTCTTATCCCAAATCCATTAATAAACCATAGTTTGGATTTTTTTTACCACATGGCTTGATTTTGACACATAATCATTTTATGGAAATACTAGTAGTAATTTTTTTACATTAATTAATGTTTTAATTTCTGAGCTTATACATGTTTTTTGCAAAGCCAACAAAGACGCTTATCAGGGTAAGTTCTTGAGTCATAGGACTGATTAATTTGCTTCTGATAGGCTCATTACCCATGTTACCTTTGTCACGCCAACATGTCTGTCAACCGCCAGACATCACAGTTTGAAAATTCGCAATTCATGACCGGTATATCCGATTTTCTTCTGATCTTTTTAAAATTTAGGTCTTTTTTCTATTGAAGCAAGCAAGAGTACATGTATTAGTACAAGAGCAGGAGTACATTGTACATGTTCATGTATTAAGGCAAGGGGGGTGATTGAATTCCATCCCTAGGAAAAATTAGTCTTACCCGTGTGAACTTTATATATAATTTGGGAAACAAGATGTATATCTGGTAAAGGTCTCATCAAAAACTGCCATTGATTGAAACTGGTCGCCAAGGTGGGTATTGCTTAATAGAGGATGGTCTTCATCGCTTGATAAAGAGTGTGTTGGGTTAATAATATATAAAAGGGCCTAAGTTACATTTATTCAAACTTCATAGACACAACAATTTGTTGTTATTGCTCATTGCACTACGAGCAGCAGATTGTAAACGTTTTTGAAGATGACTTGATACTTGCTGTCTAAGTGCCTGTCTTGGTGGAATGGTGCACTCTGTGTGACATCTGCTCTCTAAATACAAGGAATTGTTTTGTCTGTTGCCTTCTCAACCTACTCCCATTAGCTCGTAATTACAAACAGTCTGGGTTTTTTAATGGTTACTTGTTAGGTGGGTTTTTCCTCAGTAAATAGCGATATGTGCATAGATATAACAAGAGGTTATTAAGAAAGAGTAGCAGCTCAAGTGGTTGTGTTCACATTGATGTTTTATACTCAAATCTCTGTTTCACTTTAATGCTGTTATATGAATTTATGTTATTGAATTCTTTTATTACTGTATTTCCGATAAAACTTTCTTAGTTTGAACAGATTCTAGTTCAGAAAACTTTGCAAGTGGAAACCGGTCCAAGAATCAAACCCACGACCTTCAGAGTTAGGCACCTAATCGCCAGCAGTAAATGTAGGCCATCTAGACCACTCAGCCACCCACCCTTCTACTATCTTTTATAACCGATGTTGAAATTACATTAACTCTGTAATGTTACCACGGTGGTTGGGGGGAGCTTCATGTTGCCCTGGTGCTCTCAGAGCTAAATGGGAGCAGGAAGCCGATCTGTTTTTGGTGTCTGTATTGTGTCCTGTATTTGCCCCGTCTTGTCTTTGTTTGTTGCCGGTGTGTCGAGGGTGGTTTTCTTCATTCATTGGGCTGTCACGTCGTCATATAAGACAAGTGAAATACCTTTGAGTACGACATAAAACCCCAATCAAACAAACAAACAAACAAACTGTAATGTTACCTACATGTAATAGGACTTTTGTTTTTATTTTAAATGTTTTGACTAAGGTTACTGGTACTTTTTAATTCCAGATTTGTTTTGAGTAATGTGCTTTCAGGGGAATTTTTATTATGGCTTTCAAGATTTTCTTGAAAGACATTGAAATCGTTCGGATTATTATTGTTATTATTATTCTTCTCCCTAATTATCTGAAAAAATAAATAAGGTATAAGTAAAATGCTAACTTGATCTAATCAGAAACTAAATTGACTCGAAAATGGAATCGGGATGATTCTAAAGATGACGTCATTTTGGTGCCATTTTGATTTTCTCACTTTTCAAAATTTGTGTAAAGGCTCAAAAACAAGTCAATGAATAGCTCTGAAATTTAGTAGACTTATAGCCCATACCCAGCGAGGAATAGT
>JAQQZZ010147034.1:0-12793 GCA_030265115.1 Mopalia vespertina | reverse complement strand
GTATTATCCATAAACCCAGCCTTATGTTGTGCACATTCGAAATCAAAAACGTCATTTAAACAAAAGCTATATTTACATTGAAAGGGATTAGTCATTTTAACTAGTTTCTTATATTGCTGTTTTCATGTCCCTATTTAAATATCAACAAGATAATGACATAATATTAAAATAAAGGGTGCAATCATACATAGTCCAAAAAAGAAAAAGAAAACAATTAAATGAATTGTATCTATGCAAAAGATAAATAAATAAACTTTAACACAATAGTCAGAATGACTATATATTTCACTAGAGATAAAATACATTGTCGGTGTCAATAGAGTACTTGTATTTATGACACTTGTCGTAAATATACACCTTTTTTCGTTAATGTTATAGAAAGCTAAAAACTAGGTGTAAAGAAATAAGTGAAGCAATGAAATTTGTATTAGTATATTATTAAAACAATATTTTGTTTAATTGACTTAAAAAACATTTTTATTTTATCAAAACATATTTTTGTTCATTTTATCCTCTCAAATAGGTTCATAGAAGTGCATGATTATTCATTTTGTATACTACACAAAATATAATCTATGAGATATATTTTTGTTACTGTTATATCAACATAAATACATTAAAGCCCCTTGTAGCTGTTTTAAAGGTTTTGGTATCACTTAAATTCATGTAAAAAAAAGCTAGTTCCAAATTATATTACCTGATCAAATTTCTGCTAGACATATCTATGTAATTAAAACATATCCCACTAGATTACATTTTAAGATTTATTATTATATGATTTCTGCCAGTTTCAGTAGATAGCAACAATGCGTAAAAAAAATCATCGGGCTTTTTGTATGTATTAGAGGATAATTCCATGATTTGCTGATCTGTATTTTTAAGTATCATTTCTATTAAATCAAGCATATTAATATAAACCAAAAACAAATTGAAAAAAATATAGTTACCATATCGTTACTCCAGTCTTGGTCATATTAGAGAGTTTCAAGTGCTCTACATAATTTGGTAAGGATATAGTTTACTGTACATAGCATTGGGGTTGTGTTAATAATTGTGCTGTGTGTAAGATTCGCCATCGAAGATGTCCTGGGCCTGTATTCGTAAAGCTACTTAAGTATTTCTTAAAGTTAAGAAATATTTGGTCAAATTTCAGCTTGTCATTTTATCATGAAAAAAAGTAAAATGTGACATAATTAATTTGACATTTTATCAATTTTACTTTTAATCTTACATTTAGGACCATACAAGGTTAAGCAAAATGGTGTTAATGTATTTAAAATGATGTTTGAAATTTCGCTTAGTTTTTCTTAACTTTAAGAAATACTTAAGTAGCTTTAAGAATACAAGGGGTCGATGCACCTCTATCATATCTCGGTGAAGTACCCGGAATATCTTAAATTATTATTCCTTGTCATCAGATTGCAGGCTGTAACAAATATGAATAGCATATGTAAACCATGAAATGATGACAATATAAGCCTGTTTATCTTGTACACTTCACTTTCTTCTTTATTCAACATATATCACTTGATACACACTTATGTAGTCTTTATTATGTTTGATATGTTTTATATTCTTTCTTCTGCTGTTATTAGTGTTTATCTCCTCTAATATATGTGCTACAGCTCAATCTAATCATGGTGAATATTCGACAGGCTCTGTAGGCTGTATTACGATTTTACACTTTCATGTCTACCCAGCTGAAATACCCTTCTGGGATCTATTATACTGACTTTAATTTGTTTGATTGTTTGATTGGGGTTTAACGTCGTACTCAAGGGTAATTCACTTATATGACGACTGATTGTCCACTTCACACTACTCCTTGCCTTATTACGTTTGAAAACGGGGCTGAAACCTCATAAAAACCACCCCCGCGATTGCCGTAGCCACATCTTGTGACTCACTCATATACCTGAGGGTCGACAGACGGACTCGATCCTGTTAACGGTACATCGAAGTAGGCTCCGAAAGCAAACTCGCTAACCACTAAGCCACGTCCGCGGGCCGTCAAACTAAAGAGATGTACAGAGTTCAAAAGGTCGGCGGGGAGAAGATGCCATATGTAATATGAGAGCCTAACCAACAAGTCTTCACAATTCAACGTATGATTGAGTTTCCCCTCTAGACGGGGTCTTACTGATTAGGGCTGGTTCTTAATCAACGTACATGTCTGTATTTGTTGAATCCATCTTCGTGAATAATCATCGGAAAATAAAAAAATAAAGGAGTCAATACTAAAAGCCGTGATTGTTTAGTATTGGCGAACGCTCTTCTCAATAACACGTGATGCAAACTGCCTTGTGCCATTGTAAAAAGCACAATGCTATCTGGTAAACGGTGCCTCGCTTTTTAGACGTTCGTCCTTGATTTTTTTTTAATGTTTTCTGAAAGTTTTATTTTACAGTTTTATAAGGCTTTCGAAGTTGGGTATTGGGCATTTTGAGTATTGGCGAACGCTCTATAATCTCTTCTCAATAGCACTTGATACAAACTGCCTTAAGCGTAAATCGTTTCTCTAACAAATTCCATTTGCTATCTTGAGGTTCTACCAAATAGTTATTCTGTGTGTTGACCAAGTCGTTCACTTCAACGACCATCTGTGAGACAAGCCATGATTGAACAATTTGACTGTCAGAACGTGTCTGTTTTTCTCTATCAAACCCCGCGCTGAAGAGTTCATTGAAACGGCTGTATCAGTAACTTGTTTTCTGCATTCATGGTTGCATTATACCCAGCTGAAGGTGTGAATAGAGCTAATAAAGAGTCTGCCTGAAGCTGATTGCTTGGTGTGATCTGATTTGGGTAGGTTATCTGGAGAGCAGATCGTCCCAATCACTGACGATAGACCGTTAACAAACCTGTTTATCCCACTTCCTCTTCGGTATTCCTTAAAACCTATACATTGCATTATATAGAGTCTATAGATTTTTCATAGTGAAATCTTTCCCTTTAGCTATTCTCTTCATAATCTGAGATATGATTCAATTTAAGGAGAAAATTGAGATTATACCCAATACAGCGTAAACATAACTGATTTACCCCGTGATGAACCAATATTTGTGTATCGGTAAAGGCTTGAATCTGAACGAAAAAATCAACCTTTGACGCGATTAATTTGTACTGCACATGTTGGGTTTTTTTGCTAATGAATTGTTTTGCTAATTTTTGAAAATAGGAATATATTTTAAAGAGGTATTATATTAAGAGCATTGTAGAAACAGCATTATAACATCTCACAAGTCCTGTGATATGTGTGCAACGGTTTTCCATGCACAGACAAGGGTGCCATGTGTAAAAGTCTATTCTCTACGGGGGCGGATGGTGTTTACTATAACCTGTATCTTAATTTGCAACTCACACATACGGTCTGGTATCGTCCGTACTTTTGTTTACTACTAGCATACCGTCAGTATTGGCTTTGCTAAAATATGTCTCATTCGGCAATCAATTTTCACTTCATTTACATCTTGCGAGTTACGAGATTTCTCGTGATTCTTCTAACTTCGGGTGCAATTTACATCTACACCCAATTACACAGCTCCATTTTTACAGGCTCGGAATTACACGGATGTCAACTAGAAGCGAAGGAAACTTGCATAGCCTATTATGGGGCGACATGTTCTTCTGCTGCGCATATTTCTGACAGGAAAACTCGTGTAAATCAATTTCTATACATAAGAGTGTTTCAATGTTTGGTACATTGTACAATATCCATTCACAAGTGTGGAGAAAATTACAGCAGAACCAATTTAACGTGATTTCAGGATTGCAGCATTTGCTCTGTACAGCATCAATAGTGAAGTCAACCTTTCTTGCGTATTTTTTTCACAATTATTGTTTAATATCGACAATACCCATGTCAGACTCATTATGCTAAATGCATTGTTTGTTTGTAACCAAAAACATTATCGCATACCTTCATGGAACATAAAACACAAAGGTTAAAGAGGAAATACCAATAGCTATATTATTTGTCAAATCCGTGTGTATTATTGATGATCATTAAAAGTGATTGTCTTTAATCAATTGATCAATCATGCATAAAAATTCAAACTAAATCAATATTCTTATTCCTATCGGATGTGTATGGTAATTGGTCTGCTTGAATCAAAGAACTGTCTTTCATAAAAGTACCCAGACATGGGTGGAATGGAATGTAGATTTTCAGACTTAAGTGATCACGTGTTAGCCTGGGCATCATTCGCTCGGTTCTTCATGTTAAAATTATAACTCTAGGGACTGGGAAATATTCTCAGCATTAAACACTTACATGAATTGGTTTCTCACAACTCACCATTTCCATGTTAAAACAGTCCGCGGCCGTGGCTTAGTGGTAGTGTGTGCGCTTCCTAATCCTACTCCAATTTACTGTTCACGGGATCGAGTCCGTCTGTCGACCATCAGTTATATGAGTGAGTAACACCATATGGCTCCAGCAATCGCGGGGGTGTTTTTTACGAAGTTTCCTCTCGGTTTTCCACCGTAATAAAGCAAGGAACAGTGTGATGTGGACAATCCGTCGTCATATAAGTGAAATGCTCTTTAGTACGACGTTAAACCCAATCAATCAAACAAACCAAAAAAAACGTGTTAAAACACAATACCCTTTTACATGAAGTCATCTTTTCATAAACCCAATCTTCATAAATAATGCTCAGTTATATGATTTTATACTGCAATTTTATTTTAAAATCTACGTGTAATAAAACCTTTCCAAATTAATTACCACACAGACCTTTACTCTTGCTCGATATACACTATATGATGATATCCTCTTTCTAAAATAAATATTATACCAGACGAGAAATACCAGCTTTCATGTCCAGTATCAATTGTAGAAACTGACCTGTCTTACTCCAATCACTGGTGTTGCCCACATCAAAAATCAGTTTGTATTGATATCTAAAATTCAAAATACTACAGAAGATTGTTTTTGTTGTGCTGCAGCTTTTAAAAATAATGTACTGTTAAAACACATTAAAAACAAAAAAAATGTTTGCATTTTATACAGACATGTTAAGCGATGCTGAGAAAAAACCAGAGGAGAATTAAAAGCTTCATTCATTCCCTCTGATAGAGTCAAATAGGAACTTAAAGAGAATATGATACCAGCGGTATTATCGGCACGTCACAAGTCGCTGTCAGGTTAAGACCTTAACCCCATATTAAGATTTTTAAAAAAGCTTTTCGAATGGATCTGATCTCGACAAAACTCCTGAGTTATTTATTTATTTTTGTTTCTGAAAACAGAACGGTGTCCGATTAAGGTTGTGTAAAAGTTGCTCCGATGACAATGGCACCAACAATAACTGCTCCGGAAAATGAACAAACAATCCGACCTCAATTGCTTTCCACGTAGATAATTCTATTTATATTCTCCTAAAATCGTTTGGTGTGATATTTTCGGAACAGACTTTAACATAAAAAAAACAGTGTTGGTTACATTACGGAAGCGCTTCTCTTCGATGCAACACTTTGCCGGTCATTTTAGGTCATGTATAACTGATTGGATATACTGTTGGAATCTAAGATAGCAAATAATTACACAACAAACTCTCATTCGGCTATGGAATGTTCAGTTTTGTGTAAAATCTTTTTAAGAAAGTGCTTTTCCTTTCCCAAGGTCGTCCAGAATAAGATTAAGTTATGTTTTAGAATCACACAGTAGCTGGGCCGTATCTTCTTTCAAACTCAATCACTATTTTGCTCCCATCTGATATATATGGTAATTGGTACACTTTAATTAAAGTACCGTCTTTCAGAAGTTCTCCGACATCAATAGATATTAATGCAGATTTTTACATTTAATAGATCACTATATAACTGTATCACGATTTGCTAGTCTCAATTTATAGTCCTCATGTTTAAATATGACTCTGGGGACAGCGAAATATTCAAAGCATTAACATTTGCATAAATGAGTTTCCCCATACTTTTCATATTGATGTTAAAGACATGGCACCTATCTCTTCCTGTTCTCAACAATAGGAAATAAAGAGGCTGGAAAACGAATTCTGTATGACGAGGATTCAGCTCATTAATACTACCTGTACGATACCTGTACATACATCGTTAAATATTCATCAAGTGCTCGCAATAGACACTACCAGGTTTTCTGTCTCTTGAAAATGTTATACTTCGATAAGTAACGGGTTAACGATAATGTTAAATATTAAAACAAACGCCAAAATGAGTTCACACGAAATCAAGAAATTACAGAGTGATATTAAAAAATCAAAACCAAATATTCACTTTCTTTTGCCTTGAAGTAAACTAGTCAGAAGCCTATGGATATAATGAAAACATTACCATGGTTTGCACGTAACAAATGATCATAAGTGTTTTACTCCACTTGAACAAAAAACCATTTCCCAGAGATTTGGCTTGATCAAATTTCAAACAAAAGAAAGGAATTTGTAAACATCGCTCGCCGGGGGAGTACCGGGTGTTAATCCCCTTGCATCTGACAAATCACAACACCACATGTTTGACTTGAGAATTCACCTAAAGGTGTCATGTTAATGTCAATCGGACAGTAGAAGCTGACATCTCTGAAAATCGATCTAATTGAAGCAGAGAAAGGAAAAGACTGCTGGGGCATGTTTATAGGAGCGCTATATGCCGGACCTCCGATATCACAGGTTACCGTATGACCACGTGATGGATAAAGCCAACCAATGATCGGATACGATAAACTCATGGAATGATGTAATGATATGCTTCAGAATACAGACGCCAAATTCAATAAGCAGCCAAACCTTCTGATAATATATCTTGGTGTAAAAGAGAAACCATGTGGGAGAATTTTTCACCATTTTATCACGTTTTTCAAACACTAAATTAATGCCAAAAGCGGTAAGTTCAACCTGCTGTAATTTTATTCGAATCGAGTTGTAGAATTCCGTGCATATATTTTTTAAAAGAGATTTAAAATCGTAAAGATGTTGATGCTAACATTTATTTCCCAAAACTGATTAGCGGAAGGGATAAGATCGATCCATTACTAAATCGATGACAAAAAGGAAACTGCACACAACTGTGCTTCATGAGTTCAATACATACATTGACTTTTGGTTAAAAAAAAAACACTGAACATGTTAATACTTTACCGGACGGGAATTAAAAACAAATGCCTCAAATTGTTTCCACAGTTTGCCCTAAACTTTCAGAGTTTAGCACAATAATAGATTTTGTCTAGTGTCAAGCAGATCAAGAATACCACCATAGTGGAGTTAAAATCGTGTACAAAGAAGGACAAGTAAATACTACGCCCGTAGGAATAAATTACGTTTTTGCTAAGCCCTGGATAAAAGGAGACAGAATTAAAGGCTCGTCCAGATCGTAACGTACACGAGAGTTTGACAATCACTGTCCATGATCTACTCTGTTATTCCCCAAAGCTTTCATTTTCTCGGTTAAATTGTGACGCAATCTTGCAAGAACAACTTCTGGCACAATTTACAGGAATGTGCAATATAGTCACATTCGCAAAGCAATCTTGTCAAATGTTTTCCAAACATTAGTTACATTAATCAAAGATTGAACTTGTTTGACTCCATCAATGTCGCTTTCTAATCCAAAAATACTGTTCTTGAATTTTCTTTGTCTGCCAGGGGAAGAATTCCAGACAATAATAAAAAAAACAAAGTTCCTGAATACTTCAATGTGTTGTTCTCAGTGGAATGTCCTTTGTGTCGTTTTATGACCAGCTATAGGGTAGCCACGGTGCTACAGCCATGTGTAGTATACACTTATGGTATCTTTTCGTGAAACAGACGTTTTAAGAACTTGTAAAGCAAATTTCCGATATTTTTGTCCAAAAACGTATTTATGTTTATGCATACTTTAAGCTTTCCAGACAAGGAATTAACTAGAATCAAAATAGTGTATATTTATACTGTTACCTCAGCCATACATGTACGCTTTATAATTTCTTATCAGTACCGCGTGATACAAAATGCCTTAAACATAAATTCAACTCTCCACAACTTCCAATTGATGTCTTACGGTTCTGGGGCTCGTTTCACAAAGCGATCTTAGCTTACGTTGAACGTAACTACCATGACAACACTATGTCGTCAGCACTGGTCGTTAAAGTATTTACGTTTAACGTTAGATAAGATGGCTTTGTGAAACGGGCACCTGTCACATAGAAATGATATTTGTCAGCCAAACGGCCAAACGTAAGTAAATTCTCGTGTGTAGTGGCTTGATGCAACTTGTTATGAAAAACACAACAAAAACACTTTTTACGTTATTAGATATGTAAAACTTTTGGAATGACTTTATTCCATCTCCAGTTTAATGACAAATGCATTCAAATCTCACACCTGATTCTCATTCACATACAAATAGATAACTAATGTGTGCTCACTTGAGGTGTCGAACAATAGGTGTAACATAACTAGCCTGCATGTACTGGTAATTGGTTGAATTGTCTTTCTTTTCTGTAACACCCCACTCTGTTCAAAGTCAATGTACTTATTTAAATGACAAAGAATCATGTATTGTTATACCACATAACGTATGCTCAGGAGCTGTATTTAAAGGTATGTTTGTTTCACTGTCTAATCTCTAATTCACTGCCGCGAAATCCATACAAGGGAAGCGGCCCTAAAACCACAATTTCAAACAAATCTTATCTTGCATTTGCCGGAAAACTGAAGATGGACTAAGGTCTATATCTAATCATGTATGTAGTGTTTTTAGTGGTGTTCTTCATAAAAACGTGAATAATGGGATGAAGTCCTGCTTGACCCAATCTTTTACTACACTGACCGTCTTTGACAAGCCATGTTAGAACAACTTGACATTGTCAGGGAGAATCTGTTAGCGATTTTCCTCTATTATACCGCGCTGAAGAGTTTATTGAAACGGCTGTATCAGTAACTAGTTTTCTGCACTCTTGGTTTCATTATACCCAGCTTAAGGTGTGAATAAAGCTAATAGAGAGTCTGCCTGAAGCTGATTGCTTGGTGTGATCTGATTTCGGTAGGTTATCTGGAGAGCAGACCGTCCCAATCACTGACGATAGGCCGTTAACAAACCTGTTTATCCCACGTCTCGATGGTATCCCTGTAAATCTATCCATTGCAATATTATGGAGTCAATATATTTTCCACAGTGAAATCTTCCCCTCTTGCGATTCCGTTCTCAATCTGAGATATGACTCAATGTAAGGAGAAAATTGAGATTATACCAAATAAAGCGTCAAAATAACTGATTTACCCAGTGATGTACTAATATTTTGTAAAGGCCTGTATTTGAACGAAAAAATCAATCTTTGACGCGATTGATTTGTACTGTTCATTTTTCTTTTCTTCAAACAATACAGCTCCATTTGTACCTTTTTTGCTAATACGTTGTTCTGCTGATGTTTTACGAGAAGAATATATTTTAGACAGGAATAAGTAAAACAATCTTCAGAGCATTGTATAAATAGTAGTATAACATCTCAGTAGCCCTGTGATATGTGCGCAACGTTTTTCGATGCACAGACAAGGGTGACATGTGTAAAGTCTATTCACTACGGGGGGTGGATGGCGTTTATTACAATACTGTATCTTGATTTGCAAGGCGGACATACTGACTGGCAGCGCCTGTTCTTTTTTTGCTACTAGCGTACCGTCTGTTTTAGAATTTGCATTGTTCAAGTGTGTCTCAAAAATAAGCAATCAGTTTTCGCTGATCATGCGATTTACGAGATTCCACGCGGTACTTTCTATTTCGGGTACAGTCTACAGTTTCCTAGTATTAACATCTGCACCCAATTACAAAGACTCGCTATTAAAAACGTACCGTCCGAGTTTTAAATGTGTTGTGAAGTTGAAACGATGGAAACTTACAAGGCGACAAGTTCGTCTTGTCTGCATATGAAATCTCT
The DNA here is from genome assembly GCA_030265115.1 of Mopalia vespertina. Classification (NCBI taxonomy): domain Eukaryota; kingdom Metazoa; phylum Mollusca; class Polyplacophora; order Chitonida; family Mopaliidae; genus Mopalia; species Mopalia vespertina. The sequence goes on along the minus strand of JAQQZZ010147034.1, from coordinate 2,907 downwards.
TGAAAAAGCAATTTCTATATATCATTGTTTTTCGTGTTTTGGTACCTTGTACATTGAGATTAAACAATTTTAACATGCTTACAGCAGTATAAAATCCGCTCACAGAACATTATTCATAAAGCTTGGTTTTATGAATAGATGACTTGATGTAAAAGAAGAATGTGTGATGTGTTTTAACATGGAAATGGAGAGTTGTGAGAAACCAATTCATGTAAGTGTTCAATGCTGATAATATTTCCCAGTCCCTAGAGTCATAATTTTAACATGAAGAACCGAGGTCCGGAAATGGCGAATGATGCTGAGGCTATAAAGTGATGACTTAATACTAAATATCTACATTCCTTTCCACCCATGTCTGGGTACTTTTATGAAAGACGGTTCTTTGATTCAAGCAGACCAATAACCATACACATCCGATGGGAATAAGAATATTGATTTAATAAATTCCTCGGTGAAGAAAGACGGGGGTGGAGGTGTTGTGTGATTCTAGTATGATTAAATTGTACCCCAGTTCCTTTGTCAAGTAAACTTTGTTACGCTGGACAAAGTTCACCCGAAATAGTTTTTTGCTGCGTATTTGATAGTAGATTCCTCTTTAATCTTTGTTTTTTATGTCCGAGTATTTTTGGATTATAGAAAGCGACATTGATGGAGTTAAACAAGATCAATCTTTCAGTAATGTAACTAATGTTTGAAAAACATTTGACAAGAATGCTTTGCGAATATTGCACATTCCTGTAAATTCTGCCAGAAGTTTTTCTTGCACAATTGCGTCACCACACTTTCTTCCCTGAGGTTTTCTGAAATGTCCGGTCTTAATACTTACTACATGTGCTAATATTTCAGACAGCAATTTTTAAAACAAAAACTTCGTCTTCTCATAAAACAAAACAATAATGCTCAAGATCAAAGGTCGTTGACGTTTCCCACATTTAACAACTGTCGATGACAAGTTAACCGAGAAAATGAAAGCTTTAGGGAATAGATCATGGACAGTGATTGTCAAACCCTCGTGTACGTTACGATCTGGACGAGCCTTTAATTCTGTCTCCTTTTATCCAGGGCTTAGCGAAAACGTAATTTATTCCTTAGGGCGTAGTATTTACTTGTCCTTCTCTGTACACGATTTTAACTCCACTATGGTGGTATTCTTGATCTGCTTGACACTAGACAAAATCTATTATTGTGCCAAACTGTGGAAAGCTGTAGAAACGATTTTGAGGCATTTTGTTTTTAATTCCTGCCCGGTAAAGTATTTAAATGTTCAGCGTTTGTTTTTGGGCATCAATAGATATTAATGGAGATTTTTATATTTAATCGATCACTTTATAAATGTAGCCCGAGTTGCTAGTCTCAATTTATAGTCTTCATGTATAACATATGACCCTGGGGACAGCGAAATATTTAAAGTTTTAACATTTGCATAAATGAGTTTCTCCAATCTGTTCATTTTGGTGTTAAAGACATGGCACCTATCTCTTTATGTTCTCAACAATAGAAAATAATGAGACTGGAAAACGAATTCTGTATCACGAGGATTCAGTTCTTTAATACTATCTGCACGATACATGTAAATACATCGTTAGGTTTTCACCAGGTGCTCGCGATAGACACTACCAGGTTTTTTGACTCTTGAATACTTCGAAAAGTAACAGGTTAACGTTAATGGAAAATATAAAAACAAATGCCAAAATGAGTGCACACACAATCAAGAAATTACAGACTGATATTAAAAAATCAAAACCAAATATTCCCTTTCTTTTGCCTTGAAATAAACTAGTCAGAAGCCTATGGATATAATGACACCATTACCATGGTTTGCACGTAACAAATGATCATAAGTGTTTGAGTAATAAGTAATTGAAGCAGAGAAAGGAAAAGACTCCTGGGCATGTTAAGAGCGTTATATACCGGACCTCCGATATCACAGGTTACCGTATGACCACGTGATGGATTAAGCCAATGAATGATCAGATACGATATACTCATGGAATGATGTAATGATATGCTTCAGAATACAGATGCCAAATTCAATAAGCAGCCAAACTTTGTTGTAATATATACTGGTGTTACAGAGAGGCGATATGAGAGAGTTCTTAAACATTGCATCACGTTTTTCAAACAATAAATTAATGACAAAAGCGGTAAGTTCAACCTGCTGTAATTTTATCTGAATCGAGTTGTAGAATTCCGCGCATAGCTATTCTTTAAATGGATTTAAAATACTAAAGTTTTTTATGCTTACATTTTTTTTTAAAAACTTTTAAAACTGGTTAGCGGACGAGATAAGATCGATTCATGACTAAATCGTTAACAAAATGGACACTGTACAAAACAATGCTTCATGAGTTAAATACTTTAACTGAATTTAATTTTAAAAAAAATACTTTACTTGGCGGGAATTAAAAAACAAAATGCCTCAAATCGTTTCCTCAGCTTTCCCTCAAATTTCAGTGTTTAGCACAATAATAGGTTTGGTCGAGTGTCGAGCAGACGTGAACAACAAAAGTAACCTCCATATGACAAGTAGGACAAGTAAATACTACACCCCTAAGGAATAAATTACGTTTTTGCTAAGCCCTGGATAAAAGGAGACAGAATTAAAGGCAAGTCCAGATCGTACCGGATGCGAAAGTTTAACAATTAACTGTCTATGATCTACTCTGTTTTCCCCTAAAGCTCGCATTTTTGTCGACTAACTTGTCATCGACAGTTGTTAAATGTGGAAGAATTTAGCGACATTTGGTCTTGAGCATCGTTGTAAAGTTTAATGAGATGACGCAGTTTTCGATTTAAAAATTGCTATCTGCAATATTAGTACATGTAGTAATCGTTAAAACCCGGCATATCAGAGACCATCAGAAAATAGTTTTTGTTGACCAGCCACCCTCCCCCAATCAAATAAAA